>JAODAL010027859.1:0-54272 GCA_025379985.1 Phyllomedusa bahiana
CTGTGGTAGCTTGGGTTAAAGGGGAATTCCCGCCATTTTTTTTTTTTTTATTTAAATCAAGACCCTGACCCATTTTTTTCCTCTCAGTCTTTTTTTTTTCCCTGATTGTAAAATTCTAATTTCCCAGCCGTCAAAAGTATATATGATTGGGGGGGAAGAATTCTTGCTTGCATGCTTTAACAGAGTCGAGGAGACTTTACAGCAGCTTCATGCACTTTTGGTTTTTTAAGAAGATTCTGTCCCTTTTAGACTTGTTATAGGAGGTTTTCATAAAAGGTTAGGGGAGAGGGGGAGCTGTGACATCTCCTCTTGTGACTGGTGGATTCTGTTTTATCTGTACAAATGTGTTCCTTTCGTTTGCCCCGGGTTTTATGTTTAATGGGCACACTGTGAAAACCCCTCTAAAACAAAACAGGAAGTGTCAGAGGGTTTATTGGTTTGTGGCCAGGTAAAAAACTGAAAGGATTAGGAATTATTAAAAAAAAATTTAGTGTTAGGGAAAAATTTAAAAAAAAAAATTTAAACCCAAAAACTCCAAAAAATTGGGGTTTTTAACATAAAAATGTGATTTTAAAACCCAATAAATCTTTTTTGATGACACCTTCCCTTTGTTGCAAATTGCAGCCTTTTGTGGAGTTAGAAGCAGGGCAAAACAGCGTTGTGGGAAGTTTAAAAACCTTTTAAAGGGTTTTTTAGGAGGGTACACGGCACCATTTTAAAAAGCTTTTACATGTAATAACAAAAAATGGAGGATACAAGAGAGATGCGTTAAAAGTTACCAGTTTTAACCCAAAAATCTTGCATTTTTGGGAAAAGATAAGAAAAAAAACCCCTTTTTAAAAATTAAAATTTAAACGCCCCCTAGGTCTTTTTATTTTACTTAAAGGGGGTTCCCTTTTTAAAAAGCTGTAGTGTTGTATATTTTTTCAACAACCCCCTTTTCAAATGTTAAGGGATTGTTCTTTTTCTGAGCCTTTTTTCAGAGCTTTGAAATTTCCTCTTTTTTTTGTTAAATCGGAGGGCTTCGGGGGAAATAATTTTGCGAGCATTTTTTCCTTTTTTGGGGGGGCCCGTACCTTTTAATTTTTTGAACTTTTGTTTCCCCGGGAAACTCCCGCAGAAAATTTAAACCTTTAAAACTTGAATTGGCTTGGTTCTTGGGTTGACTTTTTTTTCCCTTTGTTTCGAGGGGGGCAAGGGGGAATTTCCTTTTGGGTTTTCCTTCCAAAAACCTTCTTTGGGTTTCCCCCAAATGTTTGTTTTTACCAAGTTTGACCAAAAGGTTTTTCCGTAGGCCGAGATGACCTTTTGACTTTTTAATGCGCTGCTGTAATTCTCTGCCTCTGGGTTTATGGGGGAAATGTTTTCCACCCGCTTTTTTTTTTTCTGCTAGCCCCAAATTTCAAAGGTTTCAACCTGAAAAAGAAACCCGATTTTTAACCACTTTGGTTTGGGTTTTTATGTCGCCGGGGTTCTCAGGGCCCCAATTTAAATCTAAGTACCCTTATTGGGGTCAATTTTTTTTTTAAGTGTTTTTGGGAATTTTTTTTGGGTTTTAAAAATGGGAGAGTTTTTCCCCCTTTTTTTTTTTGGTATGGGCCTTTTTTACATAATTCCAATTTCCTTTTTCTGATTTTTGGGATCGGGGGGGGGGTTTTTTTTTTTTTTTTCCATTAAAAAATTTTTTGATTTTTGGGTTTTCTGAATTTGGTCTTGTAGCAGTGGCAATTTACACAATTTTCCATGGCCCTTCTGTATTTGGTTATTGGCGGGGTTTTTTAAGCCAATTTTTTTTTTTGATTGTTTAATTTCTTTCAAATAGTTGGTTTCCATGGGGAGTTTTTCTTTTTTTGCATTTCCAACCAAACGTCTCGATTATTTCCTGTTTTTTTGTGCTGTGTTTTTTAGAAGAAAATTCAAATTTTCTTCCCTCTGATCTGAATGCCGAGGTATTTTAATTATTTTTTTCCAAGATTTTTTGGTCTCAAAATTTTTTTCAAGGTTTGTAGAAACCCTTTCTTTACCTTCTCGCTAAAAAACAATTTAAAAGATCATGGACATAAATAAGCACAAAAAGCCATCTGTTGTCGTTTTCTTTGTACGGGCGGGGGTTCTGCCTTACTAGTTGAAATCCCTAATTTGGGTTAAGGCCCTTTTTTTAATTTCATATTCTTTGCCGGGCCGTCTGCTTTAGACCATATATATTTTTTTGAAGTTTCCCCAAAAACTAGGTTGGTCTTTTGTCGTTTTAAACCCTGGTGGTTTTTCCCATGTAAATGTCTTCATTTTTAACTCGCCAGGGAAAGGAAAAGCAATTTTCTTTTACTTTGGGAAATTTTTGTTCCCTTTGAATTTCATTGAAAAGTGTTTTACCGGGATTTAAATTTTCTTTTTTTTGTGGGTTTGTTTAAACCCCCGGAGGCAAATTTGTTTCTCGTCGAGTCTTCTCCAATTTTTGGGTGAGTATCCCTTTGGCAAATTTTTCTTGTTTAAAATTATTTAAAAGGTTTCCCTTTTCAGCTTTTTATTTTAAACTTTTAAAGGGTCCATTTACCCCCCAAATTTAGCTTTTTTTTTTCCTGTTGGCGGGTTTTTCTTTTTTGCCCCCCAAGTTTTAGTGTCATGCTAAAGATTTTTTATTTTTTTTTCCTTTGCTTTTTTTTTTAAACCCTTTTAAATGGTTTCCTGCCCGGGGAGCGGAAAATTTTTTTTTCCCGGGGGTTGGGTTTTCTTTGGACGCAAAATTTGCCCTTGCCTTTTTTTTTGAGAGACCCCGGCTGGTGCCCCTTACCCCTTTGTTTTTCTCTTTTTTTGGAAACGCCTGGTTTTTTATTTTGGGGTTTGGGTTGGTGTCTTAAATTTCTGGTATTGAGTTTGTTATTGATTTTTCGTTTTTCTTTTTTCAGGGATTTTAGGGCCCTTTCGGTTTCTGCAATTTTTTTTTCCCTTTTTCTGTTTTTGGGATTCCATTGTAACCCAAACCCCATCCTTTGGGTTTTTTTTTAATAAAAAGTTTTTTAATAGAAAACTTTTTTTTTAAAGTGTTTTTAGGATTCTGTATCCCTTGCATTTAAATTAAACCTTTTACCCCAAACCCTGAAATTCCTCCTGTTTCTGTTTTTGGAGTTTTGGTTTGCGTTTTTTCCTTCTGGGTAAAAAGGGAATTTTTTTTTAAAAACCAAAACATCTTTTTTGTTTTACCTTTGGGTTTTTTCACCATCCCATAGTTGTAGGGGGTTTTTCCACTGTTTTAGAAAAAAGGTCTGTTTTGCAAAGAAGTAGTGTCATTGCGGGTTTCACCCCAGTTTTCTCAGGGAGCCCAGAATCCTTTTGGAATTTCATCTGTCATTTGGTCAGGGTTTGTTTTTCCTTTAGTACCCCTTTTGCTTGGGGTGTGGGTACCGTCTTTTGATGCCTTTCCCCCTGTTGATTTTAGATAGGGGTTTCAATTTTTTGTCTCCAGAAAATTCCCCTCCTTTTATCACTTCGAAAGTATCAGGGGTTTCCTTTAAAAACTTTTTTGCCTGTCTTTGTTTTGTAGTCCTGTCCCTTTACCCAAAGCTTCACCTTTGTTTTCCATTAGGAAAAAAATTAATGTGTACCTTAAATTTGTAATCTATGAAGGTAAATTTTTAAAACCTTTTTCCTGCTGGAGTGTTTTAATCTCAGGGGACCCAACCCCTTCACTGTGTATAATCTCAATTGGCTTGAGGCTCGTTTAAACTTATTTTGGGGAAAATTTTGTTGCCCTTGTGGATTTGGATTTAATGCAACATTAAACACCAAATGGTGTTTGAGCCTGGACAATTTTAAGATCCTTTGTCGGGGTTCCCTTTTCTGTATTTCCCTGAAATGCTGTCGGGATGTCTGGGGCCCTTAATTTTCTGGGGCCCATGTGTTTTTACAGTCTTGTGCCCTTTTTAGGGTGCATTGTTTTACCTGTTCCTTCACCGCCCCCGAGGTTATAAAAGTGCTCTTTTTTTTGGGCATTAGCTATTACCCTTCTTTCCATGTAGGATGCACCTCTTTCCCCCTTTGGAAATTTTGGGACAGTAATTTCCTTTACCCTTTTCCAAGCTTTTTTAACTGTTAACGGGTAAACCCTTTCCAGGCTGGAACATTTTTTTTACATTTTGCTTTTGGTTTGGCTAAACTGCCTCCATTTTTATTTTGGGCACTTTAAGTTTTTTCCATAAACTTTTCCCTTTTGCTTTAATACTGCTTCCTTTCTGAAGAAAAATTATTTCTTTTTTAAAGTTGTGTTTTGCCCTTTGAAGAAGTTCCTATTGTTGTCATGTGCCCCTTTTTGGAAACCCTTGAATCAATGCCCCAGTTTTCCCAAATTTTTTGATCATTTTCGCTTTTGAATGTACCTTTTAAATTTAAATTACATTTTGGTTTGGGTTAGGGGCTTTGACCTTTTTTTAGCCCCTTTTTGGGAAATTTTGGGTTTTTGCTGTTTCCCTTCCATATTTTGCGTCCTTTTTTTTAAAAATCCCCGCTTTGGCTTTTGAAAAAACGCCCTGGTTTCCTTTTTTTGAAAATGTGTGTCTGTGCTTTAAGAGCTGTTCCCCGCATCGGGGGGGGTTTTTGGATTCATACACAAGTTCCTTTTCCCCTTTTGGGAATTTTTCTATTAGCCGAGTTTTTTACAAAATTTTTAGGGGAGGTCTGCCTCAGGTTTTTTTTCCAGAGCTTTTTATCAGTGAACCGGGTTTTGGGCAGGTAAAATACAATTTAAAAATATGGCCCGCTAAAGACTGTTTTTATTTTTTTCACCCACTGTCCTCAGATGTGTAAAACTTCCGGGATTGCATTTATTGTCTTTTCATGTCTTTTTCTTACAAGTCTCAAATTTTGTATAGTTTTCTGAGCAGAAATAACTTTCTGTTTTTTAAAATGGGGGTCTTTCATGCAATTTTTTTAATAACATCCCCATTCCCCTTTTCTGTTTCTATGTCTTAAAGTGAAATTTGCTGGTCTTTCCTTTCCCCCTAACAGACTTTGGTTTGGGCCCCGGCCTGGGTTTTTTCTTGGGCCATTCTGGGAATTGATCTGTGGTCTTTTCTGTTTGGGAATGACCCCCCACAAGTCGTCCCTGGATTTCAAAATTTCCCCTTTAAACCCTTTCCCTAAACTGATAATTCTCATTGTTCAGCTTGGACAATGTCAGTCTGGGCTTGGTGCTGGCCCTTTTTGCTGAAACCTTTTTTTTTTGTATGTTTGACCCCCCTTTCTTACTTGTATTCGGAGATGAGGATCTTTTACCAAGGGGGGGCTGCTGCGTCTTGTCTGTTTCTGGGCACTTTGGCCCTTTTTGTTCTGCGTCCCGGGCCCAAAACCCGTTGCCCGGAAATTTAGCTATCTGGGGTAAAAAGGGAGGAGCATACGGGGCAGTTTTGGAAGTAAAACAATTTAAGATGTTTACTGGAGATACACGGCTACCATTACATGCTGTACATGTGAATCACAAAACATGGAGGATACAAGAGAGATGCGTAACAGTTACAGTAACAAGAACTAGCATAGCAATGCATAAGCAAAGAAACACTTAATACATAACTCAGCGCCACCTACTGTCTGTATGACTTAAGTTCTTTTAACATAAGCTGTAGCTGTTGTATATTCTTCAACACCCTTAATACTGTTTACCACAAACGCAATGTGCTGCAGGTCCTCTCTTCCTATCTACCAGTCTGTCATTTATTTAAGTTGATTATTTTTGCTTTATTTTGCTTAGACCCCATTTAGTATATGTACCCTGGAATTAATGGCATTTAGATTATAGCTGAGAATATTAATTAAATATTATATTTAATACTAAAATAATAAGCAGCAATCTATCAAGGACTGACATGAGGCTCCCCTGCAATATTAGGTTATGTAGCAGCTGAGGTGTATATGTAGAATGATTTTTTTTTTTCTTGTCCCAGGAAATTATTTTTCAACTTTAGATACCATGGGCACATTCTAAAGTTCCATTTTCTGCAGTATTCACTCACCCCACAGGGTTTAACTGAGTGAAACATAAATTTTGATGGTAATACCCTCCAACAAAATCTCTTTGAATTATATTTGGAAGCCAGCCTTGTCACGAGCAGTCTCCGCCTGTGCGCCAGAAGGTTTTCAGTTATCTGAATTTTTTAAGATGTGGCGTTCTTTTGCTTGCTAATCAAACGTTGACCTTAGAATTGTTGGAGCCATGTATCTGCCTTGGTGGCATGTCACAGCGATGACAAGTTTTGCCTCTGGCAGTGAAAACTGCTGTGTGAAGTAGGAATTGCATTCATTTTAGGGACATTATTTTTCCAATTTCACTGCAGTTTAGTACACCATTAAAGGCTTATATTGTTAGAATTGAAAGATTTTGTGACAGTGGTAGACATGGCAGTTTTTCTTTCACATTGTGCTTAGGATTCAGCATGTACTTTTCTTGGATTTAATACAAGACACCTGGCAAAATATACTGCGAACATCAAGTACTGTCACTGAGGTCAACAATGGTAGGATGTGAGACTGAATACTATTACAGAAGAAGCAGGATTTCAAATGTATCAGGTAATTAACAGTATAGAAACTGTTATTTATCGTAGAAAAAAGGATTGATACTGTGGAGTCCATGGTGGAAAAAACTAACGAAAAATATACTTTGCTATGCAATAAAAATCTTAAGCAGCACTAACAGAGTAAGTTGCTCAAAAGTGTGGTCCTAGCTCATCACCTCTTACGGACGTAAGTTTTGGCGTGCCTGAGGCAACACTTTTCTTTGTTGGAAGACCATAGAATACGCTGAGATTGATCCAACACAGTAAATAGGATTCTTTACTCGAAAAAATTATTAGAGGATTATGTGACCTCTTCAAACTGCAGGAATTTTTGTTTACATCGCTTTTGTTTTTTTACTCTCCGTCTTCCAAAAGCCATATAGTATCTCACAAAAAATGAGTACACCCCTCACATTTTTGTAAATATTGTATTATATCTTTTCATGGGACAACACTGAATATATGATACTTTGATACAATGTAATGTAGTCAGTGTGCAGCTTGTATAACCGTGTAAATTTGATGTGCCCTCAAAATAACTCAACACACTCAGACACAATGTCTAAACCGCTAGCAACAAAAGTGAGTATACACCTAAGGGAAAATGGACAAATTGTACCCAATTTGCCATTTTCTCACCATGGTGTCATGTGACTTGTTAGTATTACAAGGTCTCAGGTGTGAAAGGGGAGCAGCTGTGTTAAATTTGGTGTCATGGCTCACATACTCTCTCATACTGGTCACTGGAAGTTCAACTTGGCATTCATGGCAAAGAACTGTCTGAGAATCTGAAAAAAAAAGAATTGTTGCTCTAAATAAAGATGGCCTAGGCTATAGGAAGCTTGCCAGCGCTCTGAAACTAAGCTGCAGCATGGTGGCCAAGGCCTTACAACAGTTTAACAAGACAGGATCCACTCGGAACAGGCTTCGGCATGGTCGACCAAAGAAGTTGAGTGCATGTGCTCCGCATTATATTCAGAGATTGTCTTTTCAAAGTAGTTCTATGAGTGCTGCCAGCATTGCTGCTGAGTTTAAAGGGGTGGATCAGCCTGTTAGTGCTCAAACTGCATCAATTTGGTCT
Source organism: Phyllomedusa bahiana (assembly GCA_025379985.1). Lineage (NCBI taxonomy): Eukaryota > Metazoa > Chordata > Amphibia > Anura > Hylidae > Phyllomedusa > Phyllomedusa bahiana. The sequence goes on from JAODAL010027859.1 coordinate 7,627, forward strand.
GCATGGCTGTTGTCCCAGAAGGAAGCCTCTTCTAACAATTTGCTGAGGACAAGCAGCCTAAGTGAATGGATTGCTGAAACCATGTTCTGTGCTCTGATGAGATCAAGATAAACTTATTTGATTCATATGGTGTCAAGCGTGTGTGGCGGCAACCAGGTGAGGAGTACAAAGACAAGTGTGTCTTGCCTACAAACAAGCATGGTGGTGGAAGAGTCATAGTTTGGGGCAGCATAAGTGCTGTCGGCTGTGGGAAGCTACAGGTCATTGAGGGAACCATGTATGCCAACATGTGGCATACTGAAGAATAGCATGATCCCCTCCCTTCAGAAACAGGGTCACAGGGCAGTATTCCAACATGATAATGGCCCCAAACACACCTGTAAGAAGAGCACTGCCTTGCTAAAGAAAATGAGGGTAAAGGTGCTGGACTCGACAAGCATGTCTCCAGACCTAAATTCTATTAAGGAAGGTGGAGGAGCGCAAGGTCTCTAACATCCGCCAGCCCTGTGATGTCCTCATGGAGGAGTGGAAAAGGATTCCATTGGCTGCAACCTGTGAAGCTCTAGTGAACTCCATGCCCAAGAGAGTTAAGGCAGTGCTGGAAAATAATGGTGGCCACACAAAATATTGACACTTTGGGCACAATTTGTCCATTTTCATTTAAGTTTGTACTCACTTTTGTTGCCAGCAGTTTAGACATTGATGGCTGTGTGTTGAGTTATATTGAGGGCACATCAGATTTAAAATGTTAGGCTAGGTCCACACAGCAAAGCGAAAATGGCGTCCAAAATCCGACGGCATTTTCACATTGCTGGACCGCGCCACACCGCCATTTTTTACGCGTAAACTGGCGATCGGATTCCTGTGGGCCCAGTACATTGGGGCTGCGGGAATCCAACAGCAGTCCAGTTGGCTGGTGATTTAGGTTTCCCTCAGTAAAAAAATCTGTGCTGTGTAGACTACAGCATGGATTTTCTATCGAGGGCTACACAGCACAGGTTACAGTCGGCTTTTCAGCTGATTCTAGATCCTGAATCTGCCAAAAATCCAACCCAAAACCTATGCTGTTTAGACATAGCCTTATATAAGCTGTACACTGACTACTTTACATTGGAAAAAACAGAACTCATCATCTTTCCACCATCCAAAACTTACCCTCCCCTGATCTCTCTCTATTTAAGTCAACGGCTCTACACTTTCACCGGTCCCACAAGCCCGCTGTCTTGGGGTAATCCTAGACTCTGCTTTATCTTTCAAACCACAAATAAAAACCCTCACCTCTGCCTGCCGCCTCCACCTGAAAAAATCTCTCGCATCCGCTCATTCCTTGCTATGACACTACAAAAATGCTGAGTCCATGCCCTAGACTACTGCAACATCCTTCTCAGTGGCCTCCCAGCTAGCAAACCCCCGCTCCCCTCCAATCCATCTTAACTCTGCTGCCGTCTTATCCCCCTCTTCCCCGCTACTCCCCTGCCTTCCTCTCTGCCAATCCTTCACTGGCTTCCCCTTGCCCAGCGAATTCATTTCAAGTACTAACCATGACCTACAAGGCTCTCCAAGACCTCTCCCCTCAAAACATCTCTGCCCTAATTTCCAAATATCTCCCCTCAGCACTCTCGCTCCTCACAGGACCTTCTCCTCTGCTCTCCCCCTTTTCAGCTCCTCACACAACCCTCTCCAAGACTTTCCCGTGCTTCACCCACACTTGGAACTCACTGCCCCAACCATCAGACTCTCCTCCACTTTCACCAGCTTCAAAAGCAACCTGAAAACTATTTCTTCAGGCTTGCCTATAACCTTCACTAAACTTGTCATACTTCCTCCCCAGACATGTCTGCCCCTCACCCCTGTCTCTTTCCCCTCCTTGTAATTGTAAGCCTCGCGGGTAGATTCCTCTGTCCTCTGTCGTGCCAATTGTCATTATCCCTTATCACTGTACTCGTTTTACTTATGTAATGTATGTAACCCCCCCGAATGTACAGGCCCTGGAATCATGGCGCTTTAAAATAAAAAATAATAATAAAAAATAATAATAATAATTGTATTGAAGTGTTATATCTTCAGTGCTGTCCCATGAAAAGATATAATAAAATATTTACAAAAATGTGAAGGGTGTACTCACTTTTGTAAGATACTGTAACTTCTTTTTTCCATCCGTACAGCCTTATGAAGGTATATTTTTTCAGGATAAGTTGTAATTTTTAATGGTTCTGTTTACTGTACTAGGAAACCATAAAGAAATTATATGTGGGGTAGAATTCGAAATAATCTGCAACTGTGGCATTTTTTTTGGAGGGGGGTTTATGGAGATCACTGTGCAGTTAAATTGATGTTATCTTTATTTTGCAGGTCAGATTGTTTACCTTTAGCAAAATTCCTATTTTTTATTTCTTAAATTTGGTTTGCATCAGCATTTTGTGAGACCAGTAGCTTTGAATTTTTCCTATATATGGCCCTGTGTGATAGCTTGTTATTTGTGGACTGTATAGTAGTTTTTATTGGTACCATTTTTGGATACTTTTAACTTTTTCATCATTATTTAGTCCAGTTTTTTGGATTGGCATGGTAACCAAAAAATGCTATTTTTTTTGTTTTGTTTTTCTTCCGGCATTCACTGTGTGGGATCAATAATGTTAACTTTTACAGACTTGTTAATGCTATTTAAATTTACTTTTTATTGTTTTTTTTTAATGCTTTAACACGGAAAAAGGGGTATTTTCAGCTTTTGAGGCATCACGATTGCTAGCACACTATTCAGCAATACTGATTTATCATAGAATAATCTACACTTATGGTTCTCTTATTACACTCTGCCTCAGACAAGGTATGATAGAAGCAGTAAAATGGCAGACCTGGGGGCCCTCACCTGCGATGATAACCACTAAGCACCGCATGATTTTGTTGCAGGGGAGCCGATCGGGTGGCAGAATGGAGCGCTGCACCATTTTCAATGACTTAGGTGCAACTGTGTTGACTGCGGTACATAAGCAGCTAAAAGGTATATGGACAAGGATAGTTGTTGAGGGCCAACCCTTTAAAGGGAATGTCTCATCAGGAAATTACCTATTGTTTTAAGTAAAAGGATGCTCCTGGACGTTCCTAATCAGTCCTGGCAGCCGTCCCGGTGATCTTGTCTGTATCAGTGGACATTCATCGTTCATGTGATAGGTGCAACCATTCACAGGCCACAACATCACGTGAACAAGACTACTGTGGCCTGTGATAGACTGCACCTATCACGTGAATGATGAACCAAGACTGAACGGGAGCATCCAGAAGGTAAGTATGATTCTTATCTTCTGTTTTTTATTATGCTCCGACAGATGAACATGATTCTTAACTCCGGAACACCCCTTTAAGTTTTTATGTTAAACATACTTTTTAAGAATTATTTTTTTTCGATGTCATTATCTATATTAAAAAATAAAATATTGAAATCCTACACTTTCCATTGAGCACTAAGCCCAGCATTAGGTGTAACCCATGATTTTATGTGCCTTGGCAGCAGCTGCCTGGCATTGGTCACTAAGTTTAAGACTACTGACCATCAATATTCCCAAGTCTTTTTCAGCCATAGTTTTACCAAGTATCATATTGTTTATTACATAATTGTGCTTTTGTTTTTTCATCCCAGGTGATTGACCTTACATTTAACCTTTCCTAAATCCCTCTGTAATATTCTATTCTCTTCCTCTGTGTCAGTTACCTTACAGAACTTTGTATCTCTGAGACATCTACAAGGTCATTAAAACATGTACCCTGTTTCCCCGAAAATAAGACAGTGTCTTATATTAATTTTTATCCAAAGACAGCAAATCTTTTTTTTTGGGGGGTTTTTTTTTTTTAAAATGAACAAAAATTAATTTTTTTTTTTTTTTTTGAACAAAACATCAACATGTATTAATATACTGTAGTGATTTCATCACAAACATCAGCATAAGCAGCCAAACTCTGAATTTCATAACTTAAAATGCACTATGTCTTATTTTTGGGGGCGTCTTATTTTAGGGGAAACAGGGTAGTAAAACATATTTTAGGTTTAAGACCTGGGAAATGCAACAGAGTAATGGCAGATTTACATCTTCATTGGAGGTCTCATAAGGAGCCTCTGTCAAAAATGATGCGAAAAAATAGTGCAGAGTGATGTGCTATTGTTTCCATTAAATGACTGACACCAATGACAGAAAACTGACAGTCTAAATTATAGTGACTTTTTGCAACAGTTAGGAATCCTGACGCTGATAAGACAGTTCTAAATCGCTTTCAGTCAGTGTTGAATGAACCAGAATGTATGAACATGTTCTTCTGCAGTTCATACATCCGGGCACATTGTAGACCCAATACGACAAGTCAGGTCAGGCAGACATTTTTAACCGGGTTTTGGGCTGTTTAACTGTTCTGCCCGAGTTTTTGGGTCAAGACTCATAATATGTCTACTTCTATGAATGTGCGCGATCCCCCAGAACCCCCTAATTTTTGGCGTTTCAAAAGTGTCTTTTGGGGATTTCAAAGACACTTACCGCGCAAAGTTTGGATTTCACTGTTCATAGTTCTTTTTGGGTCAAAGTAACCAGAAAACCGAGCAGCCCCGGTTACAAGTGCCTTTGGGGTTTAGTGACCCCTTTGTAACCGATTCCCCACCACTGTTTTTTTTCGGTTTTCTATTTCTGTGACGGATCAAAAAAAAAAAAAAACGCAAATAACAACAAGATGGGATTCTGGTCTTATCATAAAAAATTCTGAAGGAATCTTGTAACATGTTGGTATTCATGAAAATGCTTCTGTAAACCGAGTCTATTCCACTTTTTATCGAATACAGTTCTGATATGCAATGATAACCAACATTTATACAATGCCTTTTGTGTGTATTCATATCCAGTTCCACTGTTAAAAGATAGTTTTGTGAGAGGAAAAAAAAAATCAAGCTTTTTTTTTTCTAACTCCTCGTGACCCTTTGTTTTCCCTTTGTATAAGTATTTTCCGTCACAATGAAATGAAAAAAAAAAATCAGAGCGTTGACGAGAACCACTACTTAGCTCTATAGGAGCTGTTTGTCCCCTGCCATTAATGCTCTTCAAGTGGGATAATTCTGTGATATTAACTGGTATCTATAATCAGCAAAGTCACTGTTCTAACAAAAACTGTGAGGGTATTGTCTTTTGCCTGGCGTTTCTCAGAAAAGGCCTCGCCTCTCATATCTGTAGTGTTTCAGCATGGCATTATGTGAAGTCACAGGTGGCGGTGGCTTTCCAGGCTGTATTTAATAGACCATTTACTGAAACATATGCTCATTATGAAATTACAGTTCTAACCAGAATATTGCTCAGAGCTCATGTAAAATGCATTCAGTTGGATTCAAACAGTATATTGTGACCTACATCTCTGTTTAAGATATTCTGATGGGTCATTTATGGTGGAACATCCTGTCTGTTTTCTCTAGACACATTATAGGCCCGAGGCTATGACTGTCTAGCAATGCCTTGTACTGTCGTAGTATTGTAGCCAAAGCATTGTGTCACACCTTTTGACTACAACTGCAGGGTTAGTAGTGCATCTCAAAAAAATAGAATGTCATTGAAAAGTTAATTCATGTCTGTAATTCAAGTCAAATAGATATACTGTGTGGACGCATTAGACACTGATTGATATATTTCAATTGGCTTCCAGCAAATGGAAACCTAAGATTCAGTATATCAGAAAACAACAATAATTTGAGAGAGGTCAATTTGATTGACTCATGGTGTTTCACGCAAAGGTTTCCGAAGCCTTTAAATGCTCCCTCTGTCTGGTTCAATAGATTACACAATCATGGGAAGATTGCTGACTTGACAGTTGTCCACAAGGAAGGGAAGCCACAGAAGGTCATTGCTAAATAAGCTGACTGCTCAGAGTGCTTTATCAAAGCATATTAATGAAAGGTTGTGTAGAAGGAAAAAACGTGGTAGACAAATGTACACAAACAACCGGGATAACCATAGCCTTGATAGGATTGTGTAACGGGTGTCCCCGGCACACAAACCCCCCCGCCCCTCCCGGCGGCATCCCCTGCGGCAAGCGCTGCCGCCATCCTGCCCTCCGGCTGTGGGCGCGTTCGCAGCTCTGCCTTCTACTCACCACGCTCCTGTTCCCGGCCGGATGCGCTTGCCTTTTGCTGGCCGGGTGAGCGCGCACCCGGTACTGCAGCCAGATTTAAAGGGACAGCGTGCCGGTGATTGGTTTCATTGATGTAATTGCTCAGCCCCCCACAATTCACTGCTATTTTATTTTAGCTGTAAACCTTATTAGATATCAAGTAGTTTCAATACAGTAGAAGTAAAGGGCGACATGTATGTATGGGGCTGTGGCATAATTCTGGGGTCCTTTAATCCCAAAAACTGACACAGCCCTGTTTTTTAGATTTACAGTGGGTACGGAAAGTATTCAGACCTTTTTACATTTTTCACTCTTTGTTTCATTGCAACCATTTGGTAAGATCGAAAAAGTTAATTTTTTTGCTCATTAATGTACACTCTGCTCCCCATCTTGAAAGTAAAAAACAGAAATGTAGATATTTTTGCAAATTTATTAAACAAGAAAAACTGAACTATTACATGGTCATAAGTATTCAGACCGATTGCTGTGACACTCAAACTTAATTCACATGCTGCCCATTTCCTTCTGATCCTCCTTGAGATTGTTCTACTCCTTCATTGGAGTCCAGCTGTGTTTAATTAAACTTATTGAACTTGATTAGGAAAGGCACACACCTTTCTATATAAGACCTCACAGCTCACAGTGCATGTCAGAGCACATGAGGTCTAAGGAACTGCCCAAGGAGCTCAGAGACAGAATTGTGGCAAGGCACATATGTGGCCTTGGTTACAAAAGAATTTCTGCAGCACTCAAGGTTCCTAAGAGCACAGTGACGAACATAATCCTAAAATGGAAGACATTTGGGAGAACCACAACTCTTCCTCGACCTGGCCGTCCTGCCAAACTAAGGAATCATGGGAGAAGAGCCTTGGTGAGAGAGATAAAGAAGAACCCCAAGATCACTGTGTCTGAGCTCCAGAGATGCAGTAGAGAGATGGAAGAAAGTTCCACTGCAGCCCTCCACCAGTCGGGGCTTTATGGCAGAGTGTGCCGGAGGAAGCCTCTTCTCAGTGCAAGACATATGAAAGCCTGCATACATTTTGCAAAAAAGACGCGTGAAGGAATCCTAGACTATGAGAAATAAGATTCTCTGGTCTGATGAGACAAAAATTGATTTTTTGGTGTTAATTCTAAGCGGTATGTGTGGAGAAAACCAGGCACTGCTCATCACCTGCCAAATACAATCCCAACAGTGAAACATGGTGGTGGCAGCATCATGCTATGGGGGTGTTTTTCAGCTGCATGGACAGGACAACTGGTTGCAATTGAATGAAAGATGAATGCGGCCAAGTACAGAGAGATCCTGGATAAAAACCTCTTCCAGAATTCTCTGGACCTCAAACTGGGCTGAAGGTTCTTCTTCCAACAAGACAATGACCCTAAGAATACAGCTACAATAACAGAGCAGTGGCTTCAGAACAACTCTGTGCCCATTCTTGACTGGCCCAGCAAGAGCCCTGACCTAAACCCAATTGAGCATCTCTGGAGAGACTTGAAAAAGGCTGTCTACCAACGTTCACCATCCAACCTGAGGGAACTGGAGAGGATCTGCAAAGAAGAATTGCAGAGGATCCCCAAATCCAGGTGTGAAAAACTTGTTGCATCATTCCCAATACTGAGCAAAGGGTCTGAATACTTAAGACCATATGATATTTCAGTTTTTCTTGTTCAATAAATTTGCAAAAATATCTACATTTCTGTTTTTTTTCTTTCAAGATGGGGTGCAGAGTGTACAGTAATGAGCTTTTTTGATCTTACCAAATGGCTGCAATGAAACAAAGAGTGAAAAATTTAAGGGAGTCTGAATACTTTCCATACCCACTGTATATTCAGGCGCACTCCAAAAAAGGTACATTATCGGGAGCCCATGGCACTTTGTAATGCGCCTAAGATGTGGGGGCGTTCTGGAGGCGTGTCACACCACACGATTCTTCACATTTATGACGGGAGGACAGCAAAACTAGGAGCATTACTGCTTAAACAGGCAGATCAAGCTAAAAGTGGTTTACCTGAGCCTGAGCTGTCGTTTTGGAGCTAGAAAGTGCCTAATTTATGACCTGCAGTAGAACAGGTTCAACGCATTCTACGCTTCTAACGCGTGCAATAAAATTTATGCCTGGGCGCCAAGATACATACATGTCGCCAAAAGTGTTTACAAATTTGCTTGACTCTATTCAGAGACATTTTAATGGTAAAGTGATGAAAAGTGGTTGGTATTCAATGGGAAAACGGTTAATGTTGCCTCTACTTGTTTTTTATTACTTTTTTTTTACCATCCATCAGCAATTGACTTTAGATGCTAGACTACCATTGAATTTTATGAACAGCAAAAGTGTATCTTTTTCCGTCTAAAATGGTTTACTTAGATTTGTTAGACATATGCATATAAGGCGTTCTAAGCCAGTAATTTCATTAAATGTTACTGGGTTGATCCATAGAGGGCTAATAAAAGTAAAACTGCAATAATTATCAGCCAAGTAATCATTTAACTAAAAGCAAAGCCTATAAAAAAATGCACGTTAAGCTTAAGGTGGCCGTATATATTCCTAAACTTTAAACATTTTGCTTGGCCTAGAATGCATTTTTTTTTTCCAAGAGAGCGAGAATAAAGGTGCTCATACATTAGAAGAAAGCCTACTGAACCCAACAATTTTGACTACATCAGCTGATTACAGAGTGGATATGGGGGTGTTCCTACTGGCTGCCATGGTTGATGTCAGGAGAAAGAAAGATTGGGTATAATAGATTTTAAGATAGTTGAGCCTTTGTTTTCATGGGAGGTGAGAGACTGCTTCTTCCTCGCCCCCTGCTGAAATCACTTGTATGTCTGTAGAGGCGTAGGGTGGACCAGCTGTCTGCTGAATGATAGACAACTATTGTTTGTGTATAGGTAGGTTAAAGAGAATCTGTCACCAATTTGTTTTTTTTTTTACTTATTAAATCAAGACCCTGATCCATATTCTTTTCCTCTCAGTTCTTTTGATTTCCTGATTGTAGATTTCTCTATTCGGCCGTCTATGTATGATTGTGGGGAAGACATTCTTGCTTGCACTGCTTTAACAGCAGTCAGATACGTTACAGCAGCTTCATGCACATAGGATTCTTCAGACAGATTCTGTCCCATAGACTTGTATAGGGAGAGTTTTCATTGTGAAGGGAGGGGAGAGGGGGAGCTGTGACATCTCCTCTTGTGACTGGTGGATTCTGTGTTATCTGTACACAATGGTGTCTCCTTTCAGTTTTGTGACCCTGCTTTTACTGATAATGAGCACGCTGCTGAAAAGCTCTCTAAACAGAACTATTATTAGGCCTAGTGGCCAAAGTGAAAACTGCAGGACTTAAGAATTATTAAAAAAATACTGAAAGTGATATGGAAACTTAAAAAAAAAAATTCCGAAAAAATGTGTTTAACATAAAAATGTGAGTTAAACAATAAGTCATTTTTTGATGGCACATTCCCTTTAAGCTGCTACCAATTTCCTTGGCTGGAATTTGTCTCTCACGGAATCATAGGATATGTTGAACTCTTTCCCTACCCTTTTTTTCCCCAACATCTCCTGTTGGGGGAGAGTCAGGAGACCTTCATACATGTTAGATAGTTGGTCAGCCCCATGAAAATTAACAATTCAGGCCAACTTTTATCTAAATGCATGTAGGTAACTTTAGCTGTGTTAGTACTGATAATTTAATAGGGGGAGGAGGGTAAGCGGATGCCAGACATTTACTGGTTGATAGACCAGTCTACAGTAGACAGTTCTCATAGATGAAAACTGTTAAAGGGGTTTTCTCACCACAGTGATTAAATGCCCTAAAAGGGTTGTCTCACTACAAGGATTGCTTTTTATGTTAAAGATCCTGCAAAAACAAGTCACTTTGCAATATATGTCCATTAACAGTATCCTACATATTCTGAGAGATCCCCCTCTTGGGCTTCATGAGCTTCTCAGGTCGCTATAGCTACAGACTTGTTCAGTCTCTCCTGATAGGCTGCCAGTGCTGGTCGCTATATATACAGACCTGGATTCTACTGCAGCCTAGTAGAAGCCAGTAAACACGCCCCTGAATTCAAAATGAAACCAAGAAAACAGGACTGAGGTAAGATGAATCAATGTAGTGAGACAACCCCTTTAAACATGTAGCCAAAGGTAAATAACACTATTACCAAATACATTCCTGTTCTGATTTTGCTTTGTTTAGGGGATATAAGAGATTTAATCTTCTGCTTGGGTACACAGATTTCTCTAGGTTACCAATCAACTCTCTCTGCTCTCATTGCTCCATTAGCCCTGTCCAACCACAGGGACCTGCTCCATGCTCAGTCTTCTCTCCAGCACAGGAGCCTGTTTATATATGTTTCTGAAAAATGTTAACCTTTTAGAGCCCTGTAGCCTTCTGCATTACAGTTTACAAACCTCCTGCACTCATGTCACTGTAACAGGAACAACTGTAAGTAGCAGAGCTGATATGCCAATCACTGCTGTAGAACCACCCACAGCCTGACCAGGAAATGGGAGCATGGTGAGAAAACCCTTTTAAGAAAAATTTTATGGTAATTGATGTCTGTGTATTTTAGGATATCTTAGTGCTGCTTACCCTTTGGGCTACTTACATATAAAGAGTCTATTATTTGCCATGTGCCGTTTACCTCTATTTCAACCTCTAGGTCCGAATGGAGTGTCATATCCGACATATATGCACATTCACTGTAATATACTATATTACTGTAGTTGTCATGCTTTATACTAGGATTGTGATGTGATCCTAGCTAAGTCCATGTCCGTTCTCTGCTCTTCATGAGAGGATCACCCAAAGAAATGAGGGAAACCTATGAAAGATGTACAAAACTTTATTCAAAAATTACAAAAATTGCAAATGACATTTCACCAATATAATGCAATACAACCACCATCACCCAGATAAAAATTCTAAAAAATAATAAGCATGGGGGTCTAGGGTCACGAAAGGCTACGGAAAAAGAGATTTATATAGGAAATGTAAATAGTGATATAACCAACTGCCTCCTGGATAGTATACCAAGAGAAAAAATTTATGCGTCCTGGAACAGCAATGTACTATACTATAATGGAGGTGTCCGTTGGATACGTAACTAAACCGTGGCAGCTAGACCCCCGTGCCACCCCGACACGCGTTTCGCTGACGCTTCCTCAAGGGAAAAACAAGTCACTTTGCGATATATGTCTATTAACAGTGTCCTACCTATTCCTAGATATCCCCTCTTGTATGGGCTGCATCAGCTCCTCAGGTCGCTATAGCTACAGACCTGTTTGATCTCTCCTGATAGGCTGCCAGCGCTGGTCGCTATAGTTACAGACCTGGCTTCTACTGCAGCCTAGTGGAAGCCAGTAAACACACCACTGAATTCAAAATGAAACTAAGAAAACAGGACAGAGGTAAGATGAATCAATGTAGTGAGACAACCCCTTTAAGTACATTAATTTCTTAATTGGCTTGATCTTTATTTACAAAGAAATAAGTTTGGCAAAGCTGCTGAAATTGCATCACAGAGCCAGAAAACCTGGAGCAGCAGAGCTAATCTTACCAAATAGCAGTAACGCAAGTGCTCTAGCTTGGGAATCACTTTGGAATGATACACTCGCTTTGTTTGTCCTCTGTCTTTCGGCTAACATTATTCTTTTTTTCTTTTTAATTTGACAGCATGCTCTGCTAGCTCTGAAGTTTATCTTGGCGTTTGTGATTCCCAACAAACCATATGACATCCGGATAAAATTAGCCAGATTGGAATTTGAGTCTATGGAAGCTCTCAAACAGAAGCAGGTAAGAGAATAATTTCCCTTTCTGAATGTAAACTAGGCAGGAGAGAAAAATCTTTAATTATGGAAATTACTTGTACGCTCTTGGAAATGCTTTGTTACAGTCTTAGAGACAAGTCATTTCCATTAGCTTCCTCTGGAGCCTGCATCATATGTTTATTTTGCAGCTCACAGCCAAGAGTTACGATCCCTATATACAGATAAAATACGATTTTGTTTACAAAGGTACTTTAATCTAGCAAGACTCACAAAAGGAACAAGTTGCTCTGTTCTAGAGTCTCAGAAAACGGATGTAATTAAAGGGGCTGTTATGATGGCCATCCCCACAACACGCTAGGTTCTGGAGAGGAGGATTTCAAAATGAATTCAAGCTGAAGGAGTGGGATATAAGAGCACACGAGTAGTAAACATGGGCAGACTAGATGAAGTATCTAGTTTTACTTTATGACTGTTTATTTGCATTCAGAAATTTTTACTAAGGCCTTCAATGCTGCAAACAGGTATCCTGCAGTTTCCTAATATGTTCTATGTTTTAGTTCCTTGTCAGAGTCTCTGTAGTTTGTGAATTAAAACATTCCTATTTAAACAGAGGCTTAAAAAAGACATCATAATTCCCACGGGTGAGCATTTTCTATAGTTTTATCTAGCGTTGTATACATAGAGGGAGGGGTGTGCGCAAGTGGGCAGGTACACGATAAAACCATCCCCTAAGGGCGCATCCCCACGGCATAGGACAAATACCGTCCGGTTTGCCGGCCGGTATTTGTCCTGTTTTGCGCCCGTCCCCACGGCCGCGGGTGGGATGGCTTTTCTCTGCGATAGGCGGAGACGAGCCCGCCCTCCTCCCATTGGAAAGCACAGATTCCGCCAAAACCCGGGAAACGGAAAAATGGGTTGTCAATGTTTTCCCCGCCAAAACCGAAAACCCTGAAAGGGGGACTGCGCACAGGTTTTCCATAGACAAAAATTGTGCCTTTTCCCCGGGTTTTTTTAGGGGGCTAAAAAACCCCAAACACGGCTAAAAAAAAGGGCCGAAAACCCCGTGCCGTGGGGCAGGGCCCTAAGGGATTTTTCCCTTGGCTTTTGAATTTCCCAAATTTAGGCTTCAAGATCACCTTCCTGATCTGCTTCAAAAAACCAAACGATTAAGGTGAAATTTCACAAAGGCTTTAATGGGAAAAACAAAAGCGAAGCGCCGTCAATTGGTTTCCCAATTTTTGTTTGTGACTCACGGGATTTTTAGAAGGCAAAAGGGATTTGAACCAAGCCAGTTTTTCCCTTACCTGCAAACAGCAGTTTTGGGGTTTTTTGCCCCTCCTCAGAGCATTGAAGAGCTTAGGGACTGGTTGGGGGGGAGCAAAGATTTAATTAAAAAGGGGGGAAAATGCCCTCTCCGGGGAAGAGCTTGATTTCAGAGTTTGGGATTTTTTCTAAACGAACTGGCCCCGGGGCCCTTAAACCCCAAAATTTTTTATTTTCACATCCACAAAAGGGTTTCTTCCTTTTTCTAAAATTGGCCATTGATTTGTTTTCCCTTTTGGGTTATTGTATCCATTTTCCGCACATGTTTTTTTTTTGTAACAGTGGGAATTTTTCGGGGACTTTTTTTCTAATAGATTGGGTTCCACGGTGTCCCTTTTAACTGTCCAGGAAATCACAGGTATCCTGGAAATTTTTCTTTTGATCACCCCGAAGCCGATCATTGGCTAAGCCTTTGCCAAATTCCCGGGAAAAACTCTAAATTTTAGAGTAGACAATAATCCCAAAAGTTTGATGACCCCCAAAATTTGTCTGTGTGAGGGAAATTTTTAAATAAAAAAATGAGCCCTCTTTCTCCACCCAGATTACAGTCTACCCTGATTATAGGGGTGTTTTTGGGTTATAAAACCGTTTTGGCCCAAAGGGGATCCCCTGCAAGGAGTTTTGAGCCCCCAAGGGTTGTCAACAGCTACCTAGAACCACATTTTGGGTGATCTTTTCCTATTTCCATTTTTTTCCTTTCCCCTTTCGGCAATTTTTTCGGGGTTCCCCTTTTTAATGTCCAAAACAGTTTTCTTTCCTTTTCTCTCGGTTTTGATTTCCATTTTAAAGCCCTTTTAATCATTTTAGCTGAAACAGGGCCCATCATTGTTCCCGCACTTCTTTTTATAAATTTTTTCCCCTTTCCCAAACAACTTTTTAATCAAAATAAAAACCCGGTTTTTTCCCGACAAAGTCTCAATGACCCATATTTCTTTTGCTTTCCCAAAGGGGAAATGTATGGGACAAACTTGTTCTTTCCCTTCCCAAACCTTTTAAAAAAGGGCCCCCCTGATTTACACCTTGGGGTTTTTCAAAGGGCTGGGTTGACCTCACTGAAATTTAAACCCCATTGCTTTATTTTTAACACATCCCTTTTTTTTTTAAAAAAAATATTTCCCCGATATACAGACTCAAAAACATTTCAGACCAAAGGGAAACGGGGGTCTTTTGCTTTTCTAAGAATCTAAAAGCCCAAAATGGGGAAATTTTTTTACGGGGAATAAAAATTTATTACAAAAACATTTATTAAGCGGGGTTTGGTTCCCCTATTGGACGCTATTATTTTGAAAAACAACGGGGGGGGCCTACTGCACTGGTAAACAAGAGGTAAAAGGGCCAGAATTTTTTAAATACAAAGTGTATTTTTAAAAAATTTTTTAATTTCCAAATTTTATTCAAACAAAAAACAAAACATTATAAAGTGGAAAACCCATTTAATATATGAACCTCAGGCGACTGTGGTGCTAGCCCCCATTTTCTTTCCTTTTAGCCCCAATTCGATGCCTTTTTACTAGTCTAAAAAAAAACAAAACAGCATCCCTGGTTTCATAAAGGGTTAGGGACTGTAGGTTCATTCTTAAAATTGAATTTGTTTTTAAGTAATCGGAACCAAAATATTTATTTCATGTATGGGTATATTTTGTGTATAAATATAGCCCGGGATATGTCCCCCAAACGGGAAAATTTTCCCCCCACAGCTAAGGGAGGTTAAAATTTCCCCCCATAAAGGGAGGTATAGGTCCCCCAAGCAGGTATAGGCCAAAGGGAATTCCCCCCTATCCCGGTTTTAAAATTTCCCCATACAGGGATTGGGGAGGTATGTCCCCCCCCTAGGTAGGGATATGTCCCCCCCAAAGCAGGTTTAAAAGGCAAGGGAAAAATCCCCCATAGGCAGGAAATTTCCCTCATAGGGAGGGATAAAGGGATGTTTTGTTTCCCCCCTAGCAGGGGAAAAAGGCAGGTAAAGTCCCCCCTTAAAAATAGGTAAGGCAGGGATTTCCCCCCCCGCAGGGGGAAAAGGCAGGGAAAGTCCCCCATAAAAATTGGATAGGCAAAGGGATGTCCCCCCCCTAGGGAGATATATTAATATATTTTTCCCCCCTAGGGAGATATTTGGGAGGGTTTTGTCCCCCCCAAAGGTAGCTATAGGGCAGAGCTTAAAAAAAAAAAACAAAAACAAATACCACCTCCCCTCCCCCGGGTGCTTTCCCAGGCTTTTCCTCGCCCTCGGGCCCCTTTTTTTGGGACAGGCCGGTGTGTCATCCGGCAGCGCAGGCAATGATGACATCGTTTCCCGCCTGGCTGGGCCTTTCCGGGAAAGGGCTCCCAAATCTTTCTTGCGGCCTTTTGGGGTTCTAAAGTGGGGGACAAAGGGGGGGCGTTGCTCTCTGCTTTTCCCCAATAGAGGGGGTTTTGGCTCTAATGCCTCCGGGGGGAGCGCAAAAAAGCCAAAGCAATCCCGCCCGGATGGGGGCCCGGGGCCCTGGGCAGTGCCCGGGCCCCATGGGACCAGAGGTCAGCGGGATTTCCCCCAAGGGGTTTGCAAGCAGCTGCGAAGAAAGCTGACACGGGCCCCGGGGCCCCCGCAGCGTCCGGACGCCAAAAAAACGGGGCCCCTGCTTGCATCGTTTTCCCATCCCGTTCGGAACCCGGGGCAGGGCGTTTTAAACGGGGGAATCACCCGAAAATTTTTTCCGCACATCCAGATTTTTTTGAAAAAATGAGCAAAGGTGCACGCTGGTGGCCAGGGAAAAAACAAACACAGAAAACCAAATCAGCAGCACCTACTAGAAAAAAAAACAGTCAAAAAAAGGGAAAATAGGAAAATTTTTGGGAAAAAACAAATTTTGTTCAACTTTAGATACATGAAAAAAATTTATGGGGTTTTTGGGGTTGGGCTTTTTTTATAAAAAAATGTAACAAAACCATTAATTTTTATTTAAAAAAAGGCACCCCAAAAATTTCCCGGGTTCTGGCATTAAAGAGACGGATGCATAAATAACATTTGGCCAACAATTAAAAAATGAAAAATAATGACTTAAACAACTGGTACAGAGGGGGAGAGGGCCCTGCCCTGAGGGCCTTACAATCGGGAAAGGGGGGCCCCCAAATACAATGGGGGAACCCCACTCAATATGTTACCTCTCTTGGTGCCTTTTCCCGGGGGCTTTGGGTGCCCCCACTTTTTGGCCCCCTTGCACTCCCCCCCCCTTACAGGTTTTTTAATCAAAGCAGAGTACTTGTAGCTGGGAACTTTCTCTCCCAAAATGGGGGAGGTCTGAAAAAAGGGGACCAAGAGAGGTAACATTTAGCTAGGTTCCCACCTGTAAAAGAGGGTCCTCTTTCCGCCAGCAGGGTGGGCTTATTTAAAATTTTTGATCAAAAATGAAAACTCAGAACCCAAATTTTTATGTAACCCGAAGTAGCAGAAAAGCTTTTCCAATAAAATTTCCAAAGTTGCTTTTACTGTTTTTTTTTTGTCTAGGAAAAGTGGGTGCGATATTGGACGATCTATTCTTTGCTCGGTTTTGGTTCTTGAAACTTGAATTTTAAATTTAAACTATTTTATTTTTTTTTTTCTTTGCTTACATGCCTTTTTTTGTTTTCTTAATTGTTTTTTTTGATAATTCCTTAACGGATGCTAAAATTTAAATTTCCCTTTAACCACTAAATTTGCCCCAAAGGGGGATAAATATGTACACACACAAACAAAACCCGGGGATAGCAAACACTTTTTTAGATTTTAAAAAGGGCCAAACCCTTTAAAAACTGGGGGGTTTTGGGGGCGGGGTAAAATTTTTCCATTATGATCCCTAGATGTTTTACACGACACCCCACTCTCTGTTTTTTTACCTGCCAAAACTTATTGACATTGGCTGGCTGAGAGGGACAATGTGGGAAGACAGAACTAATTAATACTGCTCCTCAGAGAACAGTAACAAGTGTGTTTTTGGGGCCCGGTTTTGTAAGACGTTCGGTGTTAAAATGATCCATTATCAAAACAAAAACCCAAAGGGTGGCTTGGGCTACCAAGGGCCCTTCCCCCTTTCACAAGGCTAATATTTAATTTAAAACGATAAACACTGCTGGGGTTTTTCACAGGGGGCAAGTCAAAATTTCAAATAAATTTAAAATGGTTTAACGCTTCATCATTTTGTTGTTTTCAATGTAATCTCCTTTCTTCAGCTCTTCAAAAACCAGGGGGGGTTTTTTTTCCCCTCCCGGCTGGGTGTTTCTTAACTAAAAGGGGGGGGACATCAACCCCCCCTTCATGTCCCGCTCGCCCCAGTCAGTGTGCCCCCCCCCCCCCTCTGTCTGAGCCAATTTCACGTGTCTTCCTTCCCCAGTAGTCTTAATTTGTAAGAGTGTTTTTTTTACATAGCACAGCCCTGACAAACTAGACAGTCTTCTATGAAAACAGAGCCTGATTTTTTCTCCTCTCACAGCTGGAGGTTTGTTACAGTTGAATCCAGTCTTCTATGAACTCATACAGAGCAGTAAAGATCTGTCTCCTTTCTATGTTTACACGCAGCAGCATTAGGCATCGAGGCACAATTCTGCTGTTTTCTGGTTGTAGAAGCAGCTGCAGTGTTACTCAGCAGCTGCTGGCTGAGTGAAATATTGCCGGCCCCTTATTCTGAGAGAGGCAGGAATGCGCGCTCCCGTGAATATGACCGGGGGCCAGACAGAATGTAAATTAGTAGAGCCATCAGCCAATGCAATGAAAGGAGAAGGAATCTGACCGGCACTGGGGAACAGTGTTTACACAAAATGAAGATAAGGGATACAGTGAAAACAAGACAGCTTTGCAAATGACATCCAATTGCAAAGATGTTTGTTTTCACTGTCCCCTTATTCTGAAGACCATTTAATGTAATGATACAACCCCTTTAAATCTGCTTTTGTGGTATATCATTGTTGCCTCTTCACAGTGTTAAAACAAGACAATATAATGTCCTTGATCCTCTGCAGTCTGATGAGTATCTCGGTGTCGCTTTACTTCCCAATCTTCTGGCCCAGCTCCTGGAAATTAAATCAAAAGTAGTTAAGCTGCCCCCTTGAGAATTTCAATATGACTCATTTGGATGCTGGGAGTAAAACCAGATCACATTAAATCAAATTTCAAGGTCTGATCACTGGGAGTTTTATTGCTGACCATATCCAATTATAGAATATTCTTTGGTATGGTACATGTAAACAGGGCTGAATAAATTATTTTCTGTAGGAGATTTATATTGACATTTTGGGGTTTAGCGAATATAGACAAGTATATAAGATACAGTATCTGATACATTGTTTCTTTCTAATGTGAGTTAGGCTATGTTCACACGGCGTAATTGTGGGGCATACAGTACGCCCCGCAATTACGCCGGGTGTTTGGGAGACGCGCTGATCGGCGCGTACTCCCGCGACACGGGGGGCAGCAGCCCGCCGGTCCCATAGACTGTCACTCTATGAGAACTATGGATTATCATAATTTCGGCCTGCATCTCGCTCGTATTAGAGCGCAAATCCGACGCGAAATGCGTGCCGAAATTAGCCCATGTGAACATAGCCTTTTAGTGCAGTAATCTCTCAACATACAATATGGAAGGGTTATGCCACAAAGTTTTCTGATGTGAGCTGCATGCCAACCTCAGAGAAAGGGGAGATGGCCACATTTGTGTAGTTCACCCCCTCACTTCTTTTTATGTCCGTTCCAGATATAGCCAAGTGAGTGTGTTTGGCTATATTTGGAATTCCCATTGACCTAAATAGTGGAGAGGGAACGTGGCCATCTCCCCATTCACTGAGACCGACTCCTAGTGAGCTACCCTGTTTCCCCGAAAATAAGACCTAATGCAATTTTTTTTAAGCTTAGAAATATAAGGCCTCCCCTGAAAATAAGACCTACTGGCAGTCAATGCTATAGCTCCCCCCACGCCATACATTAGCAGATCATTTACATAGGTCTTACATTGTGTGGGAGGAAACTGGGCAAGAGGTGCTCATTTAAGGAAAGTGCTATTGCGAGACATGAGAGATTGGAGCCAATGATTCCAAAAGAAATGGAGTCACAAGAAATTCACCATGAAATTCAAGGTTTGGAGAGTTCTGATGCTGCTCCAGGAGATGATGACATGACGGTCATTGAATAAATGTTGCTTTTTGTTCATAAATCCCGGGATCGGTAAATGTACCATAGATTGTTATACATGAAAATAGAGTCACAAGAAATTCTTGATTGAATTCAGAATTTGGCTGTGTCTGCTGATGTTTGTGATGACAGGAGTCCAGTATATTAATGTTGATTATTTTGTTCAACAATAAATGTGAATTCTTGTTCATGGAAAAATAAGACATTCCCTGAAAATAACACCTAGTGCATCTTCAGGAGCACTTATTTTCGGGGAAACAGGGTACCAACCAGCCTCAGAAAGGGATTTTGCTTTGTAAAAACCCCTTAATTGGTCCAAGACGACCATTGTATGTTGCAACAAATTGGTTTTTAATTCTCACTTAATTCAAAATTCATAATTCAAAATGAGATTGAAAAAAATCATCAAGCAATAACTAATCCAGATAAAGCAAGTCTTTCCATATCACAATTAGGAAGAGCTGCTGGAAGCAAGAAATCAGTATTTTGAGGAATAGGGCTTCTTTGGGTCATGTACTTCATACACAATGAATCAGACAAAAGAAACCGCTATCCTTACCTGATGCCCAAAGGAGTTGCTCATCCTGTAGTACCACACTGTACTGTAGAGAGGCGCTACTAGACCGCCAATCACTGCGTGCACTTAACTAATAATGTTTACAAGAAAAATGCTTTGAAATTTGGTTGGACTTCCAGTCAATACATGTCCGAGATCACGGGGTTTCAACTGCCACAGTTTATATACGATTAGTAATTTTTTCAGTCCCTAGGGGCTTATTTTTTAAGTCGGGTTTCCTCAAACTTTTTAAAAACCCGGGGGGCCGGTTCACGTCCCTAAACCCCTTTGGGGGGCCCGGGAATATAGTTTTAAAAAAAAATTTTTTTATTTTGGGGGTCGATAAATTACAGCGATCCCCAATTTAAAATTTTTTGTTGAAGTGTTTTTTTAAAAAAAAAAAGGAAATTTTTTTTTGTGTAAAAACAATATTACCATCCCCCCAACTTCGGATACCCATAATTTTTTTATTTTTTCTTAACAGACTGGTAAGGACTTTTTTTGCGGGAAAAAAGACTTTTTACTTGGTGTCACATTGGCTTTTATATGGCTTTTGATCGTTTTTTTATTCCATTATTTTTTTTTAGTGCTGAGGGATGAACAAAAACCGAAATTCTGTGATTTTTTTTTTAAACGGCATTCCCCCCGGAAGGTAAGAACATGAAAATTTTTATAGGGCAGGTTTTTACATATGGGGCAAAACCACATACTACTTTTTTTTTGGGATTTTTTCGGGGCAGGGGTGTTAGTAAACGGGGAAAAGGGCAATGTATGTGTTTTTATTTTATGGTTTTTCACTTTTTTTTTTTTTTTACTTTTTCATTTTTCCCCGTATTGATTTGCATCGGTTATGCGATTGCGGTCACTTACATGAAAAAAGTGAATTCCAAAGCGACCACATTTGTTTTAAAATTTCCCCTCTCCCAATGCAATTTGCTTAGCAAATCAGGGGTGGGTGCCAGGAATAGACACCGCCAAAGTAGAGAAAACTTTTCATTGGGAAAAAAGTGTGGAATCTATAACAAATGTGTCCGACATTGGGGGGCCTACTAAGGTCACCCCCTTTCCCAGGCCCCCCGAAAAGCCCAAACAAGAAACAGGGGCTGGGAAAGCAATAAAATCCTAATAAATTTTTGGGCTTCAAAAAAGTGGGCACCCCTGTCCGACCAGGTTGCTCCGGGCTCATGGCGGGCGACTCTTGGGGAAACCGGGGGGAGCCCAGCCCACTTTTTGGGAGAGGGGCTCCTTCCTGGGACTCCTGGGGAAGGGGCTCCGCCCTGGCACTCCTGGGGGGGGGGGCTCCTGCCCTGGCACTCCTGGGGAGAGGGGTCCGGCCTGGCACTCCTGGGCTGGGGGGCTCCTGCCCGGCCCCCTGGGGGGGGGGGGGGGTCCTCCCTGGCACTCCTGGGGCTGGGGGGGCCCCGCCCCGGCACCCGTCGCTGGGGGGGCCCGCCCTGGCACCCTGGGGCTGGGGGCTCCTGCCCTGGCACTCCTGGGGCTGGGGGGCTTCTTTCTGACAATCCTGGAGCGGGGAATGCTGGGACTGACGTGCATCCTGTGCAGACCTCAGGAAATCAGCCTCAGCACGGAGGGGAATGTGGTGGGAGGGGAGAGGGGTAGGCGGGACTCTGCAAGGGGGGGAGGTGCCTAGAGACGAGGGCAGGCACCCCACCCACTCACTCACAGGGACCCCTCATATATTGTAATATCCACCCTCCGTCACCAGGCACCCCCCCGTCCTCTTTAGAGTCCCGCCCCCACCCCATTTCCACCTAACTGGGCCCCCGCCGGGTTTTCGCTGCTCTCGTGGCCCTCACGTCACCCATCACCCCCCACGGCACCTCCCCCTGCCGCCACCCCCTATTTATGCACAGACACCTACATCGGCGGTGGATGGCGGCAGCGGGCCGGGTAAAAGTCCTCGGCGGGCCGTAGTTTGAGGACCCCTGCTTTTATTTTGGGCCGCCTGCAATGAAAGGGCATACTAATTATTTTATGTAATTTCAAGGGCCCTTCAAATGATGTCTTTCACTGATAAAGGGTTTCACAAGTTAAAAAAAAAAAAAGAAAAACTTTATGGGGAAAAACAGCCACCCAGTAAGAACAGAAATTTTCCGTTTCCCACGTGCCAACCTAGGGAGAACATTGCCCATTCAACTCATGGGCACCATGATGAAAGGTAGGACAATTTTTTTGAGGAGAAAACTTTGAAAATTTGCTCACCGTGGCCAAAACAGGGATCCGAACAGGGTTTAACCCACCAAAAAACTCTGGGTTCGAAAAAGGGTCAGAAAATTTTTTAAAGAAATTGAGAACACCTCTAAAGATGGACCTATTACTCCACCCCACATTTGTGGTATGGCTTACACTATGTCAGCCCCTGTGATTTTCCATATTTTTCATATGTGTGTGTGGTTATATTATTTTAAAAATTTTTATATATATATATTATTAAAATACAGTCATATGAAAAAGTTTGGGGGACCCCAAAAATCTTAAACATTTTTGTTCAAAAATTTTGGGGGTTTGCAACCCATTTCAAAAATTTTTTAAACCCAATAATGATGGACACAGCAATATTTCCGGGTTGAAATGGGTTTATTGTACTAACACAAAATTGCAATATGCATTAAAACCAAATTGACTGGTGCAAAATTTTTGGGGACCCTTATCATTTTATTAAATTTAAATACCCTAACTATTTTTTATGACTTCCTGAAGAAAAAACTTTGGTTTTGAAACCCTCATGATTTTGAACTTCATAGCCAGTGTATCCAATGATAAGAAAAGGTTTTAAGGTGGCCAATTAAAGTTTTTTCTCCATTTGAATCTCCTGTGAAGGTGGCATATGGGCTCCTCAAAACAATTCAAAAATGTCTAAAACAAAGATTGTTCAACTATTTGTTCGGGGGAAGGGATAAAAAAAGTTGTTCAGAGATTTAACCTGTCATTTTTCCTGTGAGGAAATTAGGAAATGGAAGACCACAGGGACATTCTTTTTAAAACCAGAAGTGGCAGGCCAAGAAAAATATCAGAAAGGCAGAGAAGAAGAAGGGTGAGAACAGTCAAGGACAATCTACAGACCACCTCCAAAGAGTTTCAGCTCATCTTGCTGCAGATGGTGTCACTGTGCATTGGTCAAAATATAGCACACTTTCACAAGGAGAAGCTGTATGGGAGAGTGATGCGAAAGAAGCCGTTTCTGAAAGCACCCAAAAAACAGAGTCGCCTGTGGTATGCAAAAGAAAATTTGTAAAAGCAAGCTTATTTTTGGAAGATGGTCCTGTGGACTGATGAAAAAAATATTGAGTTGTTTGGTCTTTACAAAAAAGGCGTTTTTGCATGGCACCCCAAAAACAGCATTCCAAGAAAAAACACTTGCTACTCACTGAAATTTGGTGGAGGTTCCATCATGCTTTGGGGCTGTGTGGCCAATGCCCGGCCCCGGGAATCTTGTTAAAGTTGAGGCTCGATTGGAATTCAACTCAGTATCAGCAGATTCTTCAGAATAATGTACAAGAATTTCCAGTGATTGAATTGAATTTTACGCGGGGATGGATATTTAAGCAAGACAATGATCCCAAAACACCGCTCCAAATCTAACTTAGGCTTTCATGAAAGAGGAACAATTACAATGTTCTGGAATGGCCATCCCAGTCCCCAGACCGGAATATCATTGAACATCTGTGGGATACTTTGAAGCGGGCTGGCCCTGCTCAGCGACCATCAAACTAACTGAACTTGAATTGTTTTGTAAAGAGGAATGGTCAAAAATACCTTCATCCAGGATCAGGAACTGATTAAAAGCTACGGGAAGGGGACTAGAGGCTGTTTTTTTTGCAAAGGAGGATCTACTAAATATTAATGTTCATTTTTCTGTGGGGTGCCCATACTTTTGAAACCGGTCAAATTTTGGTTTAATGCATATTGCACATTTTGTGTTAGTACAATAAACCTCATTTCAATCCGGAAATATTACTGTGTCCATCTTATTAGATATATCAAATTGAAATGGATGTTGCAAACACCCAAATATTTAGAACTAAAAATGATTAAGATTAATAGGGGTGCCCAACTTTTTCATATGACTGTATGTATATATTTTGTATGTATATATTTTATATATATATTATATAATTTTATATATATATACAGTACAGACCAAAAGTTTGGACACACCTTCTCATTAAAACAGTTTTCTGTATTTTTATGACTATAAAAATTGGAGATTCCGCTAAAAGGCATCAAAACTATGAATTAACACATGTGGAATTATATACTTTACAAAGAAAGTTTGAAACAACTGAAAATATGTCTTATATTCTAGGTTCTTCAAAGTAGCCCACCTTTTGCTTTGATTACTGCTTTGTACACTCTTGGCATTCTCTTGATGGGGCTTCAAGAGGTAGTCACCTGAAATGGTCTTCCAACAGTCTTGAAGGAGTTCCCAGAGATGCTTTTCACTTGTTGGCCTTTTGCCTTCACTCTGCGGTCCAGCTCACCCCAAACCATCTCGATTGGGTTCAGGTTGGTGACTGTGGAGGCCGGTTTATCTGGCGTAGCACCCCATCACTCTTCTTCTTGGTCAAATAGCCCTTACACAGTCTGGAGGTGTGTTTGGGGTCATTGTCCTGTTGAAAAAATAAAATGATGGTCCAATTAAACGCAAACCGGATGGAATTTGCATGCGCTGCAAGATGCTGTGGTAACCATGCTGGTTCAGTATTCCTTATATTTTGAATAAATCCCCAACAGTGGGCACCAGCAAAGCACCCCCACACCATCACACTCCCTCCTCACTTGCTTCACGATTGGGAACCAGGCATGTAGAAATTTTATTCGTTCACCTTTCTGCGTCACACAAAGACACGGTGGTTGGAACCAAAGATCTCAATTTGGACTCATTAGACCAAAGCACAGATTTCCACTGGTCTAATATCCCCTTCCTTTTGTTTTTAGCCCAAACCACGTCTCTTCTGCTTGTTGCCTGTCCTTAGCAGGGGGTTTCCTTGCAGCTATTTTTTCCATGAAGGCTGCTGCACACAGTCTCCTCTTAACAGTTGTTGTAGAGATGTGTCTGTTTCTAGAACTCAGTGTGGCATTGACCTGGTCTCTAATCTGAGCTGCTGTTAACCTGCGATTTCTGAGGCTGGTGACTCGGATGAACTTATCCTCCGCAGCAGAGGTGACTCTTGGTCTTCCTTTCCGTGGGGGGTCCTCATGTGAGCCAGTTTCTTTATAGAGCTTGATGGTTTTTGCCACTGCACTTGGGGACACTTTCAAAGTTTCCCCAATTTTTCGGACTGACTGACCTTCATTTCTTAAAGTAATGATGGCCATTCGTTTATTTTACATAGCTGCTTTTTTCTTGCCATATTAGAAATTCTAACAGTCCATTCAGTAGGACTATCAGTTGTGTATCCACCTGACTTCTGAACAACACAACTGATGGTCCCAGCCCCATTTATAACGCAAAAAATCCCACTTATTAAACCTGACAGGGCACACCTGTGAAGAGAAAACCATTTCATCAAGAGAATGCCAAGAGTGTGCAAAGCAGTAATCAAAGCAAAAGGTGGCTACTTTGAAGAACCTAGAATAGAAGACATATTTTCAGTCGTTTCACACTTTTTTGTAAAGTATATAATTCCACATGTGTTAATTCATAATTTTGATGCCTTCAGTGTGAATCTACAATTTTTATAGTCATGAAAATACTGCAAACTGTTGGAATGACAAGGTGTGTCCAAACTATTGGTCTGTACTGTATGTTGTGTATATATATATATATATATATATATATATATATATATATATATACACAAACATACAGTATAATATGGTTTTTTATAACAGGTCTCACAGGGGCCGTGTCAGTTTCTTTCTGAGGCCGTGTCTGACAGCAGAATACGATAGAAGGAGAGAATGATTTGGAGCAGAATTTCTGACTAATAACCAGATGAAAAAACAAAACAGTACTACTGAAAGTACTGCCTACCTCAACCACATACAATGATTGACAATATGCTCTATACACAGGCTGATATAGGGAAAGCTGTCAATCACTGTATGTGGGCAGAATAAGCAGGACTTTCACTGTCTCTTAAGGAGTCCGATCAGTATTTTCTCTGCTGTTTACTTAGAAATCCTGCTCCAAATCATATAAACCCATATAACACAAAGCTCAGCTTCTCTCCTTTTGTCACATCCTGCGGTCAGACATAGCAGCATAAACCATCTGTCAGGCTCCCTTTAAGTTTTATACCACCTCCCTAACTAAAAAAAAAAAAAAAACACATTTCTTAAACATTTTTGAAATGTAATAAGGTTTGTCCATTTTTATTTTGCTAATAACACCCATTTTAAATAGTAAAAAAGACAAAAAAAACTTTACTCACCTCTTCCTTGATTTCATCGCTCAAACTGTGATGTCAGGCACTGGCACGTGACCAATGCAGGCTGTGGTTAGTGGCATCCCTGTTTGGAGAAAGCAAGGAGTAAACAGAAGACTGGTGGAGACAGTGAGGCCAACGCAGTGCTGGATCCAAGGTGAGGGAAGAGGTAAGTATAGGTTTTTTTTTTGTTTTTTTCTTTATAAAGGGCAACAATATCAGAAAAAAGAAAGGACAACTTCTTAAATATTAGATAATTCCAGACAGCTCTTCAACTTCCAACGGTCTTTATTGGGGAATAAAGACCGTTGAAAGTTGAAGTGCTGTCTGGACTTATCTTGGATTCAGCGAGGCCCGTGGACTGGGTTTTTACTTGCACTCAAAATAAGTTGTTGCCAGTGCTGCTGTTTTTGCTTTTTAACTTCTTAAATATTGACATAGTATGTCTTTGTAATTCAACAGGGACTCTTTTCTTCCTTGTTCAAGAAAAACTTTCCCTGGTACACGTAACTGATTTTGACCTTGTTTTAGTTTTGTTCTACACGATGAATTAAAGGTCATGGTAAATATTTTGCAGCCCTCTTTCAATGCTTTTGGCAATATGTCACCTTTATGAATCTTCACTTTGTATGTAGCTTGAAAATAAGTCAAAATAAGTCTTCCCCATCTTATTTCAGGTACCGTGGTTTTAAATTCTGTTATGTATGTTTCTATGGCTAAATAAGGATCTTGACACTATATGTTGTGTTAATTCTGATTATAGTATTAGAGGAGCATATGATTTTGCACTTCAAGTGACATATACACAGGTTAGGACTGAACTACAGAGGGAACCCCCGATGGGTCCCCGAGCATGGCAGATTTGGAACTTCTTTTAAACTGCATATACATTCTTGGGAGAGGCAGAATGTCATAGAGAAAGAGGCAGAGTATAAAAGGCACGTACAGTAGCGGTAGGGTGCGCCCCCAGAATAAACTCCACGGGTAGGCCCTCAGAATACAATTCCACTGGTGCGCCCCCAGAATCGATGCCACTGGTGCGCCCCCAGAATCTATGCCACTGGTGCGCCCCCAGAATCTATGCCACTGGTGCGCTCCCAGAATCAACGCCACTGGTGCGCTCCCAGAATCAACGCCACTGGTGCGCCACCAGAATCCACGTCACTGGTGCGCCCCCAGAATCCACGCCACTGGTGCGCCCCCAGAATCAACGCCACTGGTGCGCCCCCAGAATCAACGCCACTGGTGCGCCCCCAGAATCAACGCCACTGGTGCGCCCCCAGAATCAACGCCAGTGGTGCGCCCCCAGAATCACCGCCACTGGTGCGCCCCCAGAATCAACGCCACTGGTGCGCTCTCAGAATACAATTCCACTGGTGGGCCATAAGCACCCCAGTATGACACTGCATTTACATCCTATTATTTTATATGATACCTGTTTCTAAAGTGAATTAGGTGCCCCCCCAGAATAAACGCCAGGGTGCGCTCTCAGAATAAAATTCCATGGGGGGCCCTAAGCACCCAGATGCACTGATTTCACCTTTTTTTTTTATATGATACCTGTTTCTAAAGTGAATTAGGTATGATACTATAGTGTGTATGAAAGCAGCAGTACCTTGAGGGAAGCAGGACAAACATGAGGAAACTATACATACACTCTGCTGAGATGCTTAGGAGTCCAGCAGCCATGCAAATTGATATGCGACTATGCTGCCCATTATTGCCAGTTATTCTTATGCGAACACCTTTAATGCATTTACAACACTGAGCTGTAGAAATTTTAATAAATGTTATACAAACTGCAGTGATTTGTTTAAATGTACATGGGTAGTCTTTCGGCACACAATTAAACAAACATAATAAATAATGTAAAAAATTTCATTTACTTTTTTTTCATTATTTTCCCTAACTCCAATTATTTTTCAGGGCTATCAACAATTTAAAAAAATAAAACACAAATTAATGCATTGTAGGGTTAAGTTCCTTCATGTGTATGAAAGAAAACAGTCAGCTTTAACTCAAAAGGGCAACCATATGTTTCAAAGACTTCCTAGATATAGAGTGATCTAAATAAAGTCTCAGAACTCATATCTGCCTGAATGTCTTTATTCTACATAAGGCACTGCAACCCAGATTGGCTTTAGGATCTCAAACACGAACACCTCAAATTTATAGTGGTATTCCAAATCCACAGGATATGCCTTAAATGTCTGATAGATACCACCCCTTGGACACACTATTTTGAGAACTTGGGGATACCAACCCCTGTTGTGTGTTATAGCGTAAACACCTTAACCATCCAGAGAATTAATACAGGGCTCTGCTTGCATATACATGGCTCTCTCCATTCACTTTTAATTTAATGATTTTTTTTTCAGGTTCAGGTCACAAGATAATTTTATACATTATTCCTTCCCGCTCTTCGATTATGTTTTCCTAAACCAGGCTATATACCCTCCAAAATATCTGTCCTCGGTAAAAAATATGATAAGGTTGGTAGACGGTAAGGGATATTGTATGAAGGTAGCATCTAATTGTTAATTGTTGATATCATAATGTGTGATAACATCTGTTTTAGGAACAATACTAAGCAATTGGCAATTCCATAGTTAGATTGACAGAGACATTATTTCATCTAATTTCACCAAGTCTCCTCATTCTGTTCCATTGGAGAGGCAAGACACCTTGTGTAGCAGATGCAAAATTATTCATCTCAGGGGAAAAAAATATTTCTTCACTTTAAATTTGGAAATAAACCTCTTGATCTATAAGTGGTTTTCATTAATCTATACATATTGTATAGATATACATGTAGGTATATATTGTAACTCGTAGTGCTGTTATAATAAATAAAAGCATTTAGGCCATACTTCCATCCCTTTAATCCCACCATCTAAAAAGTTTTACCTAGTGTCCTGAAAACACCCAAGTAGGAATTTCCTGAACCACTTTTAGACAGAATTTGCCTGTCTTTTTTGCAGCCTGATTTGCAGGAGACTACTGGGTAAATTAGGACAATCGGAAAGTGTGGTCTAGGCTCCTTTTTAACGCTTTTAATTATAAGTAACTGACTGTACTTACTATAAAGATTTTCCTTTTTATATTGGTATAGAATCTTTCATTCCTCTAAATGTAGTTGATATCCCTTTTAAGGGGTAAGGTCTCTCCTTAGGCAAAGAGCACCATAAATGTCTGAGAAAACTCATAAACTGTGAATGCTTCACTGGAAATGAAATATTCAAATCTGCTCTTAGGAAGAGATCGAAGACTCTAGCTTCACCTAGTGCAGTGTTTCTCGACTTCAGTCCTCAAGACCCACCAACAGGTCAAGTTTTCAGGCTTTCCTCAGTGTTGCACAGCTGATATCATTATTGTCAGTGCATTCAGTGGGAGACCCTGAAAACATGACCTGTTGGTTGGTCCTGAGGACTGGAGTTGAGAAACACTGACCTAGTGGAAGTGGTTTCCCTTTAAGCTGATCTGAATCTTTACATTCCAATGAAGCATTTATGGCTTGTAAGTCTCCACTCACCTCTTAGGTGCTCTATCCTTAAAGAGAATCATCAAAAATCTCTTAACCAGTTAGTCAAAAGTATCCTGTGCACTGAAGAAGGACATCCACCTTGGCTTGGCTTTAAATCCATAGTCATGTTTCCAGGCTCTTTAAGGGGCTGGATGTGACTTTAAGGGACACAATTTCCAGTATGTGGCACTAGATTCCTAACTCTCTTCCATGGAGCTAATTGGATATCCCTTTGACTTTGTCATCTGTGCCTAAGGTAAAATCATGTTTAACATACTTCAGGTTGGGCTCTTGAGATCTTTCATTCAGCTGTAAAACAAGCTGACAGAGGGCAAATGAACTTGTATGGGTTAAATACCCCTTTCTGCTACATTTAGGGTTGCACTGCTGGGTAGCTGCTCTTGAAGGAAAACCTAAGGGATATCGTGAAATATTATTCATACAGTTCCACATTGTAAGGAAGGATATGACCGAGCAGTTGAAAGCCTAAATGCCCAAGGGATTATGGCTAAATCTGTAAATATCAGTTACATAATGACTCTGGGTTACATAAAAGCTTTCATACAAGATAACAGACTGCCAAGTGTAAGCTTGCAAATTAGAGAAGGCAATAATCTGAAATTGCCCATGCTTTCAAACTTTTGCAGCGTAGTCATTTAGCTAAATATCTATTATAGTAAGATTATAGTAAGAGTGGGAATTGAATAGGAACTGATTTGTATTTTTGAGGGTATATCACTGTGTATAATCCTGCACTATGATTGCTTTGTTTTAGTGAGCTTTCCATAATCGGTTATTATAGTACGGTGTCTATGATAGTTAGGTTTATGCTATTTTATGAGCAATGAACAGAAGAATATAACAAATTGACATATGGGAATAGTAGATTTACAGATGTAGCAAAGATAATCTTGACAGATGATACACCATGATATTATAGCACAGAATGTTATCTCAAACTGGCGTTTGTTTTGAGATAAGAGCAAATAACACAAAGTCGTGATATCACAATCAAGCTAAACTCTGCTACATCCATATAAGTAAATTAGGAAATGGAATGTTTCTAGACCTATGCCCCATGTACTTTTCTACATTGCAACAATTTTCAACAAAAATATTCTGTCCTCATGATATTTTACACAAATTTGGGCACAAATGTTGTTATAGAATATGGATCTAAGTGATGTAATAAATAGGATGGGATGTAGGAAGGGAAGAAATAAAGGAATTGTCCAGTTTAGACAATACAGTTTTGTTAAATTTCCCTGAAATAAAAGGGAATCTGTTATCAGGAAATGACCTTTTCTTTATAAACACAATCCAATATCAGCAGCACACTACTAGCACTAAAAACTTTCAAAAAGGAATTTTTGGAAAAGCATTTCTGCTACTTAGAATACATGAAAATGTTTGAGGTTCTTAGTTCACATTTTTGATTAAAAGTGTTTAAGCCCACCTGTCAATTGGCATGGCGACCTCAATACAGGTGGGAATCTACTCTATTGTTACCTCTCTTGGTGCCTATTCAGACCTCCACACTTCAGGGATAGATGATTCCAGCTACAATCTACTCTACATTGATTTAAAAACCTGTGGAGTAGAATACATGAAAAATGTTGAGGTTCTTAGTTGACATTTTATTTATGTTACCTTTTATGTTACTATATTACTATTTTGCCGTAGGCAAACTTAAACTCTATCAGTTCTCTATCTGTTAAACACTAAAACGTAACTTTTATTATATATAACTCTTAACCTCTATACTCACTATTTAAAAACCTGATCTCTCACCTCATTATTTAACCCTTTTTGCTCCTGAAAGAGGGAACAACTCCCTTTCTACTATCAAGTCTGGTGGAGCACCACCTATTAACAGGAGAGACGTATATCTATAGCAAAGTACTAGCTCCAGTAAGGGATCCCAAGCCTACTACTTGGGCAGTCGTCCCTAATCTCATGGACACAAAACAAATAAGGCCCCCTTGTGAGACCCCTGCAGCAGGTGACACTTGTAGACAGAGGCGAGAAATCACAATTTAAAACGTCATATCTGACGTCACCGACATGTTTCGCCAGCTAACCTGTCTTCATCAAGGCTTAGAGTTTGTTCCCTCTTTCAGAAGCAAAAATGGTTAAATGATTAGGTGAGAGATCAGGTTTTTAAATAGTGTGTATAGAGGTTAAAAGTTAGATATAATAAAAGTTACGTTTTAGTGTTTAACAGATAGAGAACTGATAGAGTTTAAGTTTGCCTACGGCAAAATAGTAAATATAGTGATCAAAAGTCACTCTCTGTTCTCTTGCGAGATTCCCAATTTTTTGGAGATTATGTGACCTTTTATGTTAAACACATTTTTTAAGAATCTTTGGTTATGTTTTTATTTAATTTTCCATAATACTATAAACATTTTTTTTTTTTTTTAAATTCTGAAGATTTCACTTTAGCCATACAGGATCCAGTATTCACATTAGAAGATGGTCACAGCTCCCCCTTCCCTCCTACCTGCACACTGACTTATTCCCAGGTCACAGAGCATGCCTGGAAAACTCTCCTATAGAAGTCAATGGGTCTGCTCCTGTTCACAGGCTCCTATGTCCATATAGATGCTGTAATCCTCTCTTAATGTTGTTAAAAAGAAGCTCAGACAAGATGGCTGCTCCCATAATCCTGTACAGACAACAGAAATAAAAAGAATAATTCACAATCCGAAAATAAAAACAGCTATGAAAGAAAAAATATGTCAGTATCTTGTCTTAATTAATAAAAAAAATATTACTGATAGATTCCCTTTAAACTGATGCCCCACTGCTGGGTCCCCTGTTGATCAGCAGCTGCTCAATTCATCTGCAGCTCCACCACAGGGAAAGTGAATACAGTGCCCATTGGAAATATTGTAATCCACAGACCTACTGGCTCCTACACAGACAATTTTAATAATCTCTAGCCCCTCTGGCTAATTTGAGTAAGGTCCACAATAAGGGATGCCCTTTTACTAACTCTTAATGATCTAACAGAGAATTTATAATTGACTTATATAGTTGTATTAGACAACTCCTTGACAATTTAAAATACATTTTAAATATATATGATCACATTGCGTTTTGGGTAATGATCGAGCACTACGAGCCTAGTATTCACTTTGGCCAGGGTGTTTATTGGTGTTTCCATTGCAGAGGAATTCTTCCCACACATTCTGGGCTGGATTTAAAAGGGCATTGACAGGCCGGCATGCTGTATCATGGAATATTTTGTGTGTGTTTGGCACTGTTACAGTAGGGAATGGTTTTACATTAGTAAGCTAGTGTAATATTTCAAGGACATAGTCTTTAGTGATATGTATATATATAACTCTATCATTCCATAACATGGATTAATAATCTAAATTACCTTAAGAACAGTGTAAGAGAAATTTTAAAGATTAACAAATGCATGAAAACATTTGTACACTCAGT
Organism: Phyllomedusa bahiana; assembly: GCA_025379985.1. Lineage (NCBI taxonomy): Eukaryota > Metazoa > Chordata > Amphibia > Anura > Hylidae > Phyllomedusa > Phyllomedusa bahiana. The sequence goes on from JAODAL010027859.1 coordinate 40,916, forward strand.
CTGCAATTATAATAACATACATTGTTACCTCGCAGTTCAAAGGGGTTGTCTCACTACAAGGATAGCTTTTCATGTTAAAGATCTTGCAAAAATAAGTCACTTTGCAATATATGTCCATTAACAGTGTCCTACCTATTCTGAGATATCCCCTCTTGTATGGGCTGCATCAGCTCCTCGGGTCGCTATAGCTACAGACCTGTTCTCTCTCTCCTGATAGGCTGCCAGCACTGGTTGCTATAGCTACAGACCTGGTCTCTACTGCAGCCTAGTAGAAGCCAGTAAGCACACCCCTGAATTTAAAGTGAAACCAAGAAAACAGGACTGAGGTAAGATGAATCAATGCAGTGAGACAACCCCTTTAATAAGGTTTTACCCCTTACTGACAATTGATGACTGGTATGTCCTATTGTCAGTAAGGTCCTGTGTAGGGTACCTTATAGAGTGGCTAGAATTTGGAAACTTCCATTCTTCGGGCGCGTTCTCACGGCACAGGACAAATACCGGCCGACTTGTCCCGTTTTGCGGCCGTCCCCACGGCCGCGGGGGGTAGGGGGGGTGGCGGCTTTTGTCCGCGATGAGCGGAGAAAAGCATTCCCCATTCACATTGGCTTGCACAGCAAGCACAATGTTTTGCGGCCGGACCGCGAGCGGAAAAACTGCCGGACGGAAAACCCGTGCAGTGGGGACTGCTGCACGGGTTTTCCATAGAGCACCATTGTGCTCATTTTCTGCCGGTTTTTCAGGCGGTCTGAAAAACCGCAAACCTCCTGAAAAACCGGCCGAAAACCCGTGCTGTGGGGACATGCCCTTACTGAGCTCAGGCTGCGCAGCATTGTCAGCTGATCTGCCCTGATAGGTCAGGTGTAACCACCCCAAACAAACTAGTAGGAATGAGGAGGCAGATTCCTTCTATTCATAACAATTGGCAATGGAAAACAGTCCTTTAAATATGAAAATTCCAGCGCAAGCTCTAAGGGTGTGTTCACACAGCATTTTTGTGGGGTGTATTTCCGTGCGTAATTGCGCTGCAGTACGTCCCGAAATACGCCCCACAAATACGGTAATTCATGGCTCTCGTTGAGAGCTATGATTCCCTGCCATTTTCCCCAACGTGTATCATGTCCCGGGAGAAAGAAGGGACAAGTCACTTCTTCCCAGCATTTATGCACCAGGAAAAGTGAGTGGGAGCACTTCAGGAGTACGCACTGGCCAGCGTGTACTTCTGAAGCTCAGACATATTGCAGGCGTTTAGCAGCGCACACAGTACACGGCAAAATATACCATGTGAACATACCCAAAGTGTGCCCAGGACGACAAAGATAGCAATTGGGGCATATGCTAGAGAAGGGACCCAGGGAGGTGCAGCAAACTGATACTTGTCAGCCAGAGTGAAGGATATATGATGGTGCAATGTAGCTGCAGGTAGTAATACTGTTTAATTTCTGCTTCTCAGTAATCGACTATTCACCTGTGCACCTTGGCAGTGTTAACTGAAGGACATGATGTATGAGGGTCACAAGTGACACCATCTTTAGTCTTATTTAGTCATCCTGTGCAAGCATTATCTGGACCATAGAGGCTTCTGCACTGATATGTGAACACATTTTTAACAAAATTTATATTAGAAAAGCATATATATGTTATTTCATAAAAAAATTAATTAAAACAAAATTAGAATAACTTTTAATGATCAATTAAAGTATGTTACATTGCTGAATACTTGTATTAGATCGTAGCCGTCTTAGGCTATGTTCACACGGCTTAACTGCGGGACGTAACTACGCCCCGCAATTACGCCGTGTGGCCGGGGGCGGGGCGGGGGGCCGGCACTTCACCGGCCCAGTGACGCCGCTGGTAATTCACTCTGTAAGAACTGTGGATTACCGTAATGAGCTGGTCCGTTTTTCACCCGTACATTTCGCACTTCGGCACGTAATTACAGACCGAAATACGGCCCATTTTAAACCGTGTGAACATGGCCTCAAAGGGGTTTTCTCGCCTCAGGTTTTTGCCCTGTGTTACTCCTCGCTTCTGTGTAAAAAAGAGATGTTTCATATTTGAACTGTCAGGGCCTTACACATCACTACATCACCCCGAATCTTTAGTGCACCTCTCATGCTTCCATTGCAACCTTCCCAATAGAAAGAGAGTAGGCTGCACCCCAACACTTGATTGCAAATATTTAACGATTTATTATTTTTATAGGACCATTATGTGGCTGACTTCAGACATGGGAGACGTGCACATAATGGTCCTATAAAAATAATTAATTGAACCCGAAAGGATGATTTATGTAATAAGAAGATTCTATTGAGAAAGGTCTTGTTTTAGACCAAAACATCTGTTGCTAGAATCTGCAGTCTTTGAAAAAAAAATAATAATATGAAGTCGGCTTAATAATCATGTTGTTAATAAATGGAATAATAAATCGTTAAATATTTGCAATCCGTTTTTGGAGGGCAGCCTACTTATTCTATTGGTAAATTTTTGACTTGCACCCAGTTGTGGACCGTGAGTGCCGAGGACAATTTCTGTAACATTGTAACCTTCCCAGGCAGCATCAGGATGCGACATGATTGAAGACCTTATTCCTTCAGATGTAGAAAGGGATAAATTGAGAGGTTAGAAATCAGGTTTTTAAAGAGTGTGTATAGAGGTCAAGTGTTATACATAATAAAAGTTAAGTTTTAGTGTTTTATAGATTGAGAACTGATAGAGTTTAAGTTTGCCTATGGCAAAATAGTAAATATAATGACTGAAGACCACACTCTTCTGCTCTCATGCTATGTTAAATACTAAAGTATAGGCACACTATGCTAAGTGAAGATGCCGTGATATGGCTGCAGTGATTGCCCAGTGATCTAGATGAATCTCCGTCTTCTGTAGGCATGGGACTGCATGTTGGTGGCTGGGCCGGTATGAAGCGTGCATACGCAACAATACGTGTTCACGCTTTCCTGATCAAATCTTATGTCACTGTGACGCTTTTCTTCCGTCCACCGCTCATAGCACAGAGAGGTGGCCGGGAACTATAGCAACGATGAAGAATTTGGGGCTAGAAAATGGAGTCTCGGTCAAAAAGAGGTACATATTTTTTAAATGGTGTATATTACAAAGTTGTATTAAATCAATCAATAGAGCTATTAGACAGCATTCTCAGTGGGAATAACCCTTTAAGGATGTTTGGACTTGTTTCCCCAGCACCTATTTAGTGGTGTGAAAGAGCTAATAGGGGTCATATCTGCTGAAGACTTCTTTTAAACAGTTTAGTTTATACATACCAGTGCCAGCTGTAGATTTCACCACATGTTTTGCACTACACTAATATTACTTGCCTTTTACTTGTTTTGCTTGCTATTAAAATATCACCTTAGTAGCATTTTAATAGATCCACTATTAGAATAACAAAACAGTGAAGCAAGAATAAAATGTTGACTAAAGAGGGTTATGATGACTGATTAAGAATGCTGGATCATCTTCAGTAGTGACCTACAAGATATTTTCGTGAAATCTCATCTTCCTGAATTCCTCTAGAGGACTGCATATTGCGTATGTATTACAGCTTTGACTCCAGGATCTTCATTCAGCTGTCTATGCAGAGCTCAGCTTGTTAGCGTACGTCAGTTCAGTGGGTCACACACTCAATTATACTGAGTATCCTGGCTGTGAATAGTAACATCTATATTTTCGTACACTATCAGTACAACAGATGTAACAAACAGGAGAATTGTCTTCATAACTGATTTTCCTCATCTTTTCTCCGTTTTCTATGATTTGTTAAACATTATTTTTATTTGGTGATTAGTAGCAAAAGCCTATTTTGATATTGTTGTAAATTTGTAATGGCTACTCCCACTCCTCCAACTTCACCTGCCATTTACTGTACTGCTGCTGTATTCAGTTGTACAAAGGTCCTCTGGCCCCCTTAGATGGGTATTCCCATCTCACTTATTAGCTTTAAGCATATAGGAAAAGATAAAAAAAGGCCATTACCAAATGCATTGCTGTCCCAGTTCTGCTTCATTTAAAAGGTAGAGCAGGTGTTATCACCCATTTGTTTACACAAGCTTCCCCAGGTAACCGACCACCTATCTCTGCCTTAGGATCAGTAATTGATGACCAAGCTTGCTTCTCAATCTCTAATCTTCTCTTTGGAATGAGAAGAAATTTAACCCATAGAGTTACTGACCAGAGAGAATTCTTGTGCCATCCAGTAAGATCTGCAGGGAACATATCTGTGTATTTACATCCAAGATTGTCACTCAACAGCTAACAATGTATCTTGACAGAATGTAAGTTTTTCCCTCTTACTAGAAGCCTCCTCTCATGACAAATACATCTCTGCTAGCAAACCTATATAGCCCGACATCTTGCTTGGACAGTCTAATTGTTTTTCACAATGTCCCTCTACCAGGCAGAGTAGCAGAGTTGGAACTACCCACAGCCTGCACAGGAGTTGGAAGCCTGAAGCAAGAAGGCTTCCACCTCCTGTGGAAGCTTCTTTGAAACAGCCAGGGGGGAAAACTCCATTTACTACCAGGACTCAGATAGGAATGTGAGATATATAGCCCCGGAAGTATAAATGATTAAATACTTCGGTTCCATGTGGACACACCGCCAATTGGTAACATCCATCTGACAGATTCAGAAATAAATTTCTAGATGGGATATCAGAGAAACAGCGCAACACATAATTATAAGAGAAGAAAATTATAAATGTATAACTCCGTTCCAGCATGGGTTCCAGAATGCGTTTATGAAGGATCGGTCCTATCAAACTAATCTCATCAATTTCTATGACGAGGTTAGTTCTAGACTGGATTGGGGTTAGGCATTGGATGTCATATATGTGGATTTTTCTAAAGTATTTGATACTGTGCCACATAAAAGGTTGGTGAATAAAATGAGAATGCTTGGAATGGGGTAAAAAGTTTGCAAGTGGGTAAGGAACTGGCTCAGAGATAGAAAACAAAGGGTGGTGATTAATGGTACATACTCAAACTGGATCCCTGTTACTAGTAGGGTACAACAGCGATTAGTATTGGGCCCTGTTCTCTTTAATATATTCATTAATAACCTTACAGAAGGATTGCACAGTAGAAAATCAATAGATGATAATAAACTGTGTAAAGTAATTAACACAATAGAGGATAATATTCTTTTACAATGCCATCTGATTAGGTTGCAGCACGGACAATGAAATGACAGATGAGGTTTAACATAGATAAGTGCAAGGTTATGCACATGGGAAAGAAAATGCATGCCATGATTATTTGTTAAACGGAAAAACTCTGGGTAAAAGTAACATGGAGAAGGACCTTGGAATCTTAGTGAACAGTAAACTTAATTGTAGCAGCCAGTGTCAGGCAGCAGCTGCCAAGGCAAATATGATTATGAGGTGTATTAAAAGGGGCATGGATGCACATGATGGGAACATTATTCTCCCATTATACAAGTCACTGGTCAGACCACACATGGAATATTGTGTACAGTTTTTGGCACCAGTGCACAGGAAAGACATTATAGAGCTTGAACAGGCTCAAAGGGCTACAAAAACAATAAAAGGACTGGTTGGACTACAATACCCAGAAGATTAGCAAGATTAGGGTTATTTAGTTTAGAGAAAAGACGGGTCCGGGGAGACCGATATCTATAAATGTATCAAGGATCAATATCAAATCTCTTCCATGATCTATTTATACCCAGGACTATATCTAGCACAAGGGAGCATCATCTACGTCCATAGGAAAGAAGATTTCTACATAAACATAGAAAGGGATTCTTTACTGTAAGAGCAGAAAGACTGTGGAACTCTCTGCCAGAGGAACTTGTCATTGAGAATTCACTTACAGAGTTTAAAAAGGATCTAGATGCATTTCTAGAGTAGTAATATAACTAGTTATAGTGACTAGGATTCTGGAGAAGGGTCGTTGATGCAGTGATTTATTCCGATTTCCAGGTTGGAGTCAGGAAGGAATTTTTTTCCCTAAAATAAGGACAATTGGCTTTTATCTCATGGGGTTTTTTGCCTTCCTTAGATGTCAATACAGTTAAGTCTATTAAGCTATAGTGTTGATACAGTCTTTTTTCAGCCTTACAAAGTATGTAAGCTGTTCAAAAATTGTTAATTTACAGGAAACACAAGTACGTACTAAAACAGACATGTCAGGAGATGTCACAAGTCCTCTTTAAAGGTTCTCTGCTCATCTGTTTGTTTTTTTCCTACATTTCCCATTAAACTGTCCAACATTTTTAAAATGGCAAAATCAGCAAACTCTTTCAAAAGTAAACTGATTTACCCTCTTAAAAGAGGGTCCATTGGTGTGTTTGTGTACACACTAGGAAGTGGATATGTTAGGGCATGTTCACACGGCGTTTTTGGATGAAGTTTTGAACGAGGTTTTCGGAGCGTTTCCTCGCCCAAAACCTCGTCCAAACCACATTAAAACCTCGCCTGAAACGCGTTTCTTCAGACGAGGTTTTGGAAGAGGCTTTGATCAGGTTTTGGATCAGGTTTTCGACGAGGTTTTCACCCATACAAATAGCCAGGACAAAAACCACGCTAAAACCCGTGCCGAAAACCGCGCCTACAACGCACTTCAAGAATTGACATGACACTTCTTTTTCAGTGCTTCCAAGAAGCGTGTAAAAACCTCATCGTGTGTGAACTACGAGGTTTTACATAGGAGTCAATGAAATGAACTGAGGGCGTTTTGGAAGCATTTTGGATGAGGTTTTGGACGAGGAAACGCTCTGAAAACCTCGTCTAAAAACGTTGTGTGAACATGGCCTTATAGTGTCATGGCTTTTGTTTCAAATTGAAGCTTGTGTGAACAAAGCTTTATACAGAGATGTTTACCGGTCTATTGTCTAAAAAGCCAGTACTACAAGTGCATGTCCCAAAGATGTGTTTGTTTTATTGGTTATGTTGTTAGAGAATGGACTGTGGTTTTTTTACTTAAAAACTGCTCAACATCAAAGTGTATTAAAATAGTAAATAGATGAAAACAAATGAAAGTTTAATCTGGTCATATTATTTTGATGAGAAAAACAAAACAATCATGTTTGGAAGATTTTGAAGGGAATAACAAACAAGATAGATGGATAGAATTGCACAAATCCTAAAGACACCTTTTAAAGGCCTGAAGACACAATTGAAAACAGCAGGATGATATGGAGGATTTCCAAATTAGAATTTCACATTATTTCACATTTTTCTATGCATCTCTTAATACAATATGTGTATGTAAATAGAAATATTCACGGTTGTCACATTATTTTGACCACTTCTTACTTTCAATATCAGCAGCACATAGCTTATGAAGGAGGTTAAGTGTGGTGAGCTGGCTTGGTGTGTATATAAGGTGTGATGTGTGGACTGTTAGGAGTAAAATTGGCGATTTATCAGAGTTGCAAAAAGGGCTCAGTATTCGCTTTTGGGCTGAGGGTGCTGTTATTTCTGAACCTGCTTAGTTTGAGAACTGTTCGCATGTTGCTTTGATGAAAGTGAGTCATGAGTAGAAAAATAGCACCATTGTGAAGAAGTGACGTGGAAACTGAGGAGCACCATGTGCTCTTGATGTGGCAGGTGAATGTCAGCTACAAAGGTGAGCAAGGGAGTTCAGCTGCTCACCACCAAAATTAACAAGGCCAGACGTGTGTCTAAAACAACAGTGTAGTGAACTCTCCTGCATATGTGGTTCTAAAATAGACCGTTAATCACCGCAGTATCAGAATTTAAAAGGAACCTGTCACATAGTTTATGCCCCCCTTGCTGAGGACAGCACAAGCTAGTGACAGACCTGCTGTTTCCAGCGCTGTGCCCCTTATTCTGTAAGATGCTGGAATTTTAGAGCATTTACCCTCAAATCTTATTCATGAGCAGGTGTTAGCCCCGCCCACCAAAGGCTAGCTCCGCCCACCTGGCAGTTATTCACATGTTTCTACCTATTCAAAGTAATAGGTTTATCAGTTGTGAGGTGGGTGGAGCTAGCCTCACATAGGCGGGGTTTGAAAAAAATGACTTATCTGGCTGAAAATTGCAGATTTGAGAAATTAAATATTCAAAAACCACAGCATCTTACAGAATAAGGGACACAGCGCTGGAAACAGCAGGTCTGACACTAGCTTGTGCTGTCCTCAGCAAGGGGGCATAAACTATGTGACAGGTTCTCTTTAAATCTCCCGTGCTTCATTAAATGAATTGGCATTGGCCTGTCAGGTGAGCAGCATCAGAATGCAGATACCCTGTAACCATTGCTAGAAGAACATAAGCTGGTAGTGGTAGTGCTATGCTCTGGGGAATGTGTTCATGGCCTTCTCTAGGCCCACTCATCCATGTGGAAGGCACTCTTAATCCAATTTAGGTATGAGCCTAACCTTGCAGATCATGTACATCCACACATGCTTATTGTCATCCCTGTGGTGGATAGTATCTTCCAGCAAGACAATGCAACACATCACACGGCTAGAAATCTTCAACATGACCAAGAACTACCCTGGCCCCTAATTGCCCAGACTTGAACCCGATTAAGCATCTGTGGGACCACCTTGATAGTAGTGTTCTCTCTTACCTCCACCGTGCACCCTCCAGCAGTTCTGGGATGCAGTCAACATGGCTCCAGTTACCTGTGACAACCTAACAAGACCTTATTAAGTCACTAACAGCTAGTCTAGCTGCTGAACATGGCTGCACACAGTGGTAACACTGAAAATTAGCTGATGGCCATACATACACAGTGAAGGAAACAAGTATTTGATCCCTTGCTTATTGTGTAAGTTTGCCCACTGACAAAGACATGAACAGTCTATGATTTTAAGGGTAGGTTAATTTTAACATTGAGAGATAGAATATCCAAAATAAAATCCAGAAAATCACATTGTATAAATTATATAATTTATTTGCATTTTGCAGTGAGAAATAAGTATTTGATCCCTCTGACAAACAAGACTTAATACTTAGTGGCAAAACCTTTGTTGGCAGGCACAGCAGTCAGACTTTTTTGTAGTTGATAATGAGGTTTGTGCACATATCAGGAGGAATTTTGGTCCACTCTTCTTTGCAGATCATCTCTTAATCATTAGGATTTTGAGGCTGTCGCTTGGCAACTTGGAGCTTCAACTCGCTCCATAAGTTTTTTATGTGATTAAGGTCTGGACAATGGCTAGGCCACTCCATGACCTTAATGTGCTTCTCTTTGAACAACTCCTTTGTTGCCTTTGCTGTTTGTTTTGGGTCATTGTCTTGCTGGAAGACCCAGCCACGACCCATTTTTAATGTCCTGGTGGAGGGAAGGCGGTTGTCACTCAGGATTTTATGGTACATGGCTCCATCTATTCTCCCATTGATTGGGTGAAGTAGTCCTGTGCCCTTAGCAGAGAAACACTCCCATAACATATTCCACCCCATGCTTGACAGTGGGGACGGTGGTTTTTGGGTCATAAGCAGCATTTCTCTTCCTCCAAGCACGGCGAGTTGATTTAATGCCAAAGAGCTAAATTTTTGTCTGACCACAGCACCTTCTCCCAATCACTCCCAGAATCATCCAGGTGTTCATTGGCAAACTTCAGATGGGCTTACACATGTGGCTCCTTGAGCAGGGGGACCATGGAGGCATTGCAGGATTTTAAACCATTACAGTGTAATGTGTTACCAATGGTTTTCTTGGTGACTGTGGTCCCAGCTGCCTTGAGATCATTAACAAGTTCCCCCCCCCCTGTAGCTTTAGGCTGATCTCTCACCTTTCTCATGATCAAGGACACCCCACAAGGTGAGATTTTGCATGTTGCCCCAGATCAATGTCGATTGACATTCATTTTGTATTTCTTCCATTTTCTTACTATTGCACCAACAGTTGTCTCCTTCTCACCCAGAATCTTATTTATGCTTTTGTAGCCCATTCCAGATTTGTGCAGGTCTATGATCTTGTGCCTGACATCCTTAGAAAGCTCTTTGGTCTTGCTCATGTTGTAGAGGTTAGAGTCTGACTGGTTGAGTCTGTGGTAGGGAGTCTTGTATAAAGGTGACTATTTTGTCTGTAATGCAGGTAACAAATTGATTAGGAGCGTCTAACTGGTCTATAGGAGCCAGAACTCTTAATGGTTGGTAGGGGATCAAATACTTATTTCTCTCGGGAAAATGCAAATTTATCTAATTTATACAATGTGACTTTCTGGATTTTATTTTGGATATTCTATCGCTCAGTGCTGAAATTAACCTTACCTTAAAATTATAGACTATTCATGTCTTTGTCAGTGGGCAAACTTACAAAATCAGCAAGGGATCAAATAATTCCTTCACTGTACATGAGCCATTAAAATGACATTTTAATTTTTCATTAAAAACTTTTGGAATCCGTTGTGTAATAGTGCCTAAGCGTAGGGAACCTGAGATGTGCTTGGGTTTTATATATCCTGAATAGATGTACCTTTCTCTTGTATTGATCTTTTAATGTACACGCTTCTCCTTTGATGTGTGAACAGTAAATTTATGCTTTCACTCCTCCCTGTACCACTTGTTTGATGATGTGTGATAGCTGGGAAAGCTTTTGCAGTGCGTCTATATTTGGTTGCAGTTAGATGTCTGGTTCAGACAGAGGGCATTGAATATATGAAAAAATATGAAGAAATCATGCTGGGATAAAACATTTGAAGTGGTTCTGTGTTCTTTTCTGCATCTTGAACCAGCTGTATAGTTCTTGTTCCCGTTCTTACTTTTTCACATTCTCAGCACTTGGTAACCTGAAATACAAAGGAGACATTTAATGAATGGAACCAAAATAGCTGTAGATGGCTTAATGTCCTCCTGCCTATTGTGTTCATATACATTTTTATAATCCTAATGTATGTTTCCTATGCATTCTTCCAGTATTGCCAAAGTTGTGTATTTTTTAATATTGCACCCAAGAGAGAGGAATGTTAGGAAGGAAATTTCTGTATTAATTGCATGTTTCTTCTGTTTTCACATATGTTGCATCGACCTCTCCTTTTTAACATGGTATTTATGTGTATAGGTCAACGCTGGGGTTAAAGTGACAATGTTACAATAGGTTATTACAGAAATACATTTCCTGGTTTCCACTAATTCATTTAAACCTTTGTTTTAATAAGGTTCTCATGTGTTTCTATGTATGCAAAATGTTTTTGTTTTGTTTTTTTACATTATTTTTATTCAGACTGCACATGGAAACTTACAATACAACAGTATCAAAGCATAGATCAAGTGTGTACAATTACAATCAAATCCCAATGTTACATAACATAATATAAACATTTCATAATCAAAAAACGTAAGTAGTAGTACACTCATCGAAAGAAAATCCCCGTAGCAGACATTCTTTTTTTTTTTTGAAATTTTTCCCCTCCCCCCAACAGTCTAGCCAACTTAACCTAAACAAACTTCACATAGGCGAGGCAATTTAACTTTTTTAACAAGATCAGATGTAGTTCGACCGTCCATGGAGTCAATCTATCGGTCAAAGCGTCCCCCAACGCCCCTGTGCGGATCCCCTCCCCCACCCCCCACCCTTCCGTGTCTGCCAGAGTAGAGAGCTCACTAGTCAGAGCGCGTATCCAAGACCAGGTGAGTTTCTACTGTGACATACCTAACCAGTAGCATTATTCGATATCATCATCTGGGTATCTGAGTATCTATATATCTGAATATGGGGTCAGTTACATATTAATTACCATATTTTCAAGGGTAGTCATTAATAAGTCTGCAAAATGTTTTCAATGTGTTTTTTTTTTAATACAAGACAGCCACCAGAAGAAGCACGCCGTAAATTAATGCAGATAGTACTCAACATAATGAGCCTGGCAAAATTCACCAGTTTGCTCCCTCTGTTAGCCGCCTTGTGTTTCTCCATTTATGTATTTAAAGGGGGTGTTCAGGTTAGTTTTATTAACTTTTTAGGCTCCTGGTGCCCTGATGAAATAAAACAAAAGACATACTCTTCTCTCTCTCTCCTCCATTTCGGCACTCTCCATCGTCTCCCCCAGTTCTTCTGTTAAAGGGGTTGTCTCACTGCAAGGATTGCTTTTTAAGTTAAAGATCTCACAAAAACAAGTCACTTCGCAATATATGTCCATTAACAGTGTTCTTCCTATTCTGAGATATCCTGTCTTGTATGCGCTGCATCAGCTCCTCAGGTCACTATAGCTACAGACCTGTTTGATCTCTCCTTATAGGCTGCCAGCACTGCAGCCTAATAGAAGCCAGTAAACATGCCCCTGAATTTAAAATGAAACCAAGAAAACAGGTCTGAGGTAAGATAAATCAATGTAGTGAGACAACCCCTTTAACTTCCGGCTACTGTGGTCATCTTGAAACTGCTGCAGCCAACTAGTCACATGCTATTCCTGGCATCTGCACTTGGAGCTGTTCACTGGGCTATGGCACGGGACCACTGCAACCATTCAATGTTTGCAACAGTCTACAGTCAAACTCAGCAAACGGCTGTCAACAGAAGAACCGGGGTAGATAGAGGATAACAACAGCCTTGAAACGAAGATGAGAAGGGAGATGAGTATCCTTTTTTTTTTTTTTATTTCATCACCAGTAGCCTAAATATACTTAGTTAAAAAATTAACCAAACAACTAGTGTTGATCGAATCGTTCGAGAAAAGTTAAGCTTGATGATCTTTTAGAACTTGAGCCTAACTGAACATTTTACTGTTCGTTCGCGTTCTATATCGCGTTCAACATGCTATTTTAATAGTTGTTAGTAGCATTAAATCAGTGTATAGTGCGCCTGAAAGTACGATCCTTTCAAAAATCTGGCATCATGTATAACTTGCATAGTAAACATAATATGCGCCTCAGTGTGTGATGTGCCATACGCTTCCAATGATATGCTCTGTGCCGCAATTTGCGCTAATCGCGGCACATAGCATTTCATTGGTAGAGTATGTAATGCGCCTATCGATGCACATCGCGCACGGAGGTGTATGACTTATCATTAGAAGTATATGAAATGCACCTAACACATATACACTTGTAATGATATGCTATGCGCCTCCATGCGTAATGCGCCTCGTTAGGCGCATTGCATACACTTCCAATGATAAACTATGTGCCGCAATTTGCGCTAATTGCGGCACAAAGCATATCATTGGTAGAGTATGTAATGCGCCTATTGAGGCGCATTGCGTATGGAGGCGTATGACTTATCATTACAAGTATACAAATTAATTAGGCTGTGCACATCCATATATTTTAAAAAACGTAAGCATAGGTGCACACTGGTAAGGCAATAGCATACATCTAATACAAATATCAGTGGCACACTACAAAACTAAGTAAAACATCAAGGTAATATAGGAATTTTTTGAAAATGCATTACTCTGGGAAAATTGA
>JAODAL010027860.1:0-54267 GCA_025379985.1 Phyllomedusa bahiana
GGGGGAAATTGAGGGTCGGGGCTTCGGCTTGGCGCTCCACAGCCTGGAAATTAAATTAGTAGAGCCGTCGCCAATGAAATGAAAAAAAGGTGGAATCCGACCGGGAAAGGGGAACAGTTTTATAAAAAACGAAAGATATAAGGGATCCTGTGATAACAAAAAGCTCTGCAAATGACACCAAAGAAAAGTTGTTTTGTTTTCACTGCCCCCTTTTTCTAAGCCCATTTAATGAAATGATACCCCCCTTTAATGCCAGCACAATTTTTGTATTTTTTTTGCCCCCTTTGGGGTTTTAAACAGTCAAACTTTTTTTTTATTTGTTTTTTTTAAAAAACGAGTTGATGAGGTCTTGTTTTAATGGGGGGAGAAGTTGTATTTTTTGGGGGCCCAAAATTTTCATTTCAAAAATAAATTTTGTATTTTTTTTTTTTCTTTTTTTTTTTTTTTTTACATTTTTATTTTTTCCACACAAAAACTTGTTAGATTAAAGGATTGTCCAAATATTTTTCAGCCTCTGCTGTGAATGGGTTGAATTGGGGGGTTTCAGTTTTCCCCCTCTTCCCCCCCCCCCTTTTCCCCCTCCCACAGGCAGCATCCGGGATTGCTGTAATTTTAACCCTGTGTGTGCTGTAAGGGGTCTATGTTGCTAATAGCAGAACGGGGGGGCCCAAAAGTGTTCCAAACCCCTCTGTTTAGCTTACATATCCCACATCTCCAGAAACAAAAAACAAAACCCTCTCAAAACAGGGGCGGGAAAGGCAAAGTGTTACTCGGATGTTCCTTACAGCATGAAGTTCACAACTGATGTTTTAGTTAGTACATTTCCCAAAAGACATATCATGATTATAGAAAACACACAGGGTCATGCTGTCACATCTATTGATCAGCCTAATCTTGCTAAATCTGTGTAGAGGCAGGAGGAAGCAGGCACACACGGGGTTTAAATCCAGGCACATAGAAGCCAGAGTCCTCCCTCCTCCCCCTCCACAAAGCATTTGTGCTGGAGGGGCTCTTCTCTAACCTGTTTTAAAAGGGTATGAGTCATTCAACCGCAGCCAGTAAGAAAGGGTCAACAGGTGGTACTATAGAAATTTAAAAGCTATGCACCCCTAGAACGGGCTAGCTCAAAATCATTTTGGGAATTTGTAATGAAATATTTTGCAAAGCGCTTGTTTTTTAAGATCTTTTAATTAAAACCCAATCATTTTAGCGAACACCCCTTTAAATCTACAGGGAGGGTTTTTACGGTTTTGAGGGAACCCCAAAAAAAATTTTTTTTTTCTTTCTGTTAAGAACTTAATTTTTAAATATTTTTAAAAAAAATTCCCCCCAATCCCCCCTAAAAAAACTATTTTTTCTTTTTTTCTTTTTACAGACAAAGAATTTTTGTACGCAATCCCAAAAATTTTGGCGCAGTCGGGGAACCCCAAAATACACTGACCGCGGGTTCCTCTAAAACGGAAGAAACTGCACCCCTCAACGCTGTTGGGATTGAGGAGGTGGGGGGGGGGGGGGGACTAAACTTATTGTAACCTGGGCCATCCACAGCTGTCGGGGTTTGTAGGAGGGGGGGTGGGGGGGGGAACAAAACTCTAAGCGGCCCCCCCGTGACTGGGTTTTTTAGGGGGGGGGTTTTTGGGGGGAGGAGAGAATCTTACAGTCACTGGCCCCTCACACAGCGTCGGATTTTAGGGGGTGGGAGGGGAGGGGACTAATCTCACAAAACTGGCCCCCCACACAGCTGTACGGGATTGAGGGGGGGGGGGGGGGAAAAATCTCTACAGTACATGGTCCACACACCTTACTGGGATTTTAATGGGGTGGGAGGGGGGGGGCAAACTCTACTAAAATGGGCCCCCACACAGCGACTGGGATTTGGAGGTGGGGTGGGGGGGGCAACTCACAGTACATGGTCCCATCACACAGCGTTGGGTTGTAGGAGGTGGGAGGGGGAGGGAGACTAATCTCTACAGTACACTGGTCCCCTCACAAGCTGAATGGGGATTGTGGAGGGGGGTGGGAGGGGGGGGAGACTAATCTCTACGTACATGGTCCCCTCCCAGCTGTACTGGGGTATTAGGAGGTGGGGTGGGAGGGGGGACTAATCTCTAATAACTGGTCCCCCCTCACACGTGACTGGGATTGTAGGAGGTGGGAGGGGGAGGGAGATAATCCTACGTCATGGTCCCCTCACACAGCGTACTGGGATTGTAGAGGGGGGAGGGGGGGGGGAAAATAATTCTACATTACCGGTCCATCACCAAATGTACGGGATTTAGGAGGGGGGAGGGGGAGGGAGACTAATCTCTACAGTACACTGGTCCCATCACACAGCTGTACTGGGATTGTAGGAGGTGGGGGGGGAGGGAGACTAATCTCTACAGTACACTGGTCCCAACCCACAGCTGTACTGGGATTGTAGGGGGGGGGGGGGGGGGGGGAGATAATTTACGACATGGTCCCCTCACACAGCTGTACTGGGTTGTAGGAGGGGGGTGGGAGGGAGACAAATCTTCAGTAATGGCCCCTCACACAGCTTAGGGATTGTAGGGGTTGGGGGGAGGGAGACAATCTCACATACACTGGTCCCCCCCCAGCTGACGGGATTGAGGAGGTGGGAGGGGGGGGACTAATCTTACGTACATGGTCCCATCACACAGCTGTACTGGGATTGTAGGAGGTGGGGAGGGGGAGGGAGACTAATTCCTACAGACATGCCCATCACACAGGGGTGTACTGGGGATTGTTGGGGGGGGGGGGGAGGGGACTAAAACTCTAAGTTAATGGTCCCATACCACTTCTGGGGTTGAGGGGGGGGGGGGGGGAGCTTTTCCCAGTACTTGGCTGCAGCCCCCCTCCCACAAAAATCGAGGGCCTGCAGCGCCACCTCCCATCATAGATCTGTTGGCCTGCGCGCCACCTCTCCAAATTTTTAACTGATTGGCCGCAGCGACCTCTCCAACTTTAAAAATGTTTTGGCCGCAGCTCACCCTCCACCATAGACTATTGGCCTGCGCGCCCCTTCCATCTTAGACCGATTGGGCCCGCAGCGCCCCTCTCCCCCTTTTAGACGATTGGCCCGCACCCCCCTCTCCATCTATAGCCGATTGGCCTGCGCGCCACCCCTCCATCTTAATCTGATTGGCCTGCGCGCCCAAATCCCATCTATAGATGTGATTGGCCTGCGGCCACCTCTCCATCTATAGACCCGATTGGCCGCAGCGCCACCTCCCTCTTGACCTGATTCCGCAGCGCCCCCCTTCCATTATAGACCGTTGGCCGCACACCCCTCTCCCTCTATAGACCTGATTGGCCTGCAGGCCCCCTCTCCATCTATAGTTGATTGGCCCGCGCACCACCCCTCCCCCTATAGATCTGATTGGCCTGCAGCATCACCTCTCCATCTATAGATCTGATTGGCCTGCAGCATCACCTCTCCATCTATAGATCTGATTGGCCTGCAGCGCCACCTCTCCATCTATAGATCTGATTGGCCTGCAGCACCACCTCTCCACCTATAGATCTGACTGGCCTGCAGCGCCACCTCTCCACCTATAGATCTGACTGGCCTGCAGCGCCACCTCTCCACCTATAGACCTGATTGGCCTGCAGCGCCACCTCTCCATCGATAGATATGATTGGCCTGCAGCGCCACATCTCCATCTATAGATCTGATTGGCCTGCAGCGCCACCTCTCCATCTATAGATGTGATTGGCCTGCAGCATCACCTCTCCATCTATAGATCTGATTGGCCTGCAGCATCACCTCTCCATCTATAGATCTGATTGGCCTGCAGCGCCACCTCTCCATCTATAGATCTGACTGGCCTGCAGCGCCACCTCTCCACCTATAGACCTGATTGGCCTGCAGCACCACCTCTCCACCTATAGATCTGATTGGCCTGCAGCATCACCTCTCCATCTATAGATCTGATTGGCCTGCAGCTACACCTCTCAATCTATAGATCTGATTGGCCTGCAGCAACACCTCTCCATCTATAGATCTGATTGGCCTGCAGCGCCACCTCTCCATCTATAGATGTGATTGGCCTGCAGCCCCACCTCTCCATCTATAGATCTGATTGGCCTGCAGCGCCACCTCTCCATCTATAGATCTGATTGGCCTGCAGCTCCACCTCTCCATCTATAGATCTGATTGGCCTGCAGCGCCACCTCTCCATCTATAGATCTGATTGGCCTGCAGCAACACCTCTCCAGCTATAGTTGTGATTGGCCTGCAGCGCCACCTCTGCATCTATAGATGTGATTGGCCTGCAGCGCCACCTCTCCATCTATAGTTGTGATTGGCCTGCAGCGCCACCTCTCCATCTATAGATCTGATTGGCCTGCAGCGCCCCCTCTCCATCTATAGATGTGATTGGCCTGCAGCGCCACCTCTCCATCTATAGATGTGATTGGCCTGCAGCGCCACCTCTCCATCTATAGATCTGATTGGCCTGCAGCACCACCTCTCCACCTATAGATCTGATTGGCCTGCAGCGCCACCTCTCCATCTACTATAGATCTGATTGGCCTGCAGCGCCACCTCTCCATCTATAGATGTGATTGGCCTGCAGCGCCACCTCTCCATCTATAGATGTGATTGGCCTGCAGCGCCACCTCTCCATCTATAGATGTGATTGGCCTGCAGCGCCACCTCTCCATCTATAGATGTGATTGGCCTGCAGCGCCACCTCTCCATCCATAGATCTGATTGGCCTGCAGCGCCACCTCTCCACCTATAGATCTGACTGGCCTGCAGCGCCACCTCTCCACCTATAGATCTGACTGGCCTGCAGCGCCACCTCTCCATCTATAGATGTGATTGGCCTGCAGCGCCACCTCTCCATCTATAGACCTGATTGGCCTGCAGCGCCACCTCTCCATCTATAGACCTGATTGGCCTGCAGCGCCACCTCTCCATCTATAGATGTGATTGGCCTGCAGCGCCCCCTCTCCATCTATAGACCTGATTGGCCTGCAGCACCACCTCTCCACCTATAGATCTGATTGGCCTGCAGCATCACCTCTCCATCTATAGACCTGATTGGCCTGCAGCACCACCTCTCCATCTATAGACCTGATTGGCCTGCAGCGCCACCTCTCCATCTATAGATCTGATTGGCCTGCAGCGCCACCTCTCCATCTATAGATCTGATTGGCCTGCAGCGCCACCTCTCCATCTATAGATGTGATTGGCCTGCAGCGCCACCTCTCCATCCATAGATCTGATTGGCCTGCAGCGCCACCTCTCCATCTATAGATCTGATTGGCTGTTCTGGGAAATTTCGCTGCTGCTTCCTTTCCTCGGGTATAAGAAAAAACTGCCCCCATGTCCTCTCACAGTGGATAGGGTGTAATATGATCTGTGGCCATCAGGTGCTGCTGTAGTACCCTGTATGGGAGTACTGTACTTCTGCTCCTAGGCAAATTCAGAAAGCAGCTAGATGCTGTATAGCTGTCATCTCCAAACTGCAGAACCACAACTTCCAGCATGCCCTGACATCTTGCTAGATGTTGGTGTTCCCCAACGTGTGACTATCTAGCTGCTGCAAAACTACTACTCTCAGCATCTCCTGACAGCTTGCTGCATGTTAGAATAGTATTCCCCAATCCATGGGCAGAATGACCTCTGCGCAGAAGTGTTCCCCTTGTATGCTTCCCTTCCTCTCCCAGCTGCTGCAAAACTACTACCCCCAGCATCTCCTGACAGCTTGTTGCATGTTAGAGGAGTATTCCCTAATCCATGGGCAGACTGACCTCTGCAACATAGTGCCCCCCAAGTATACTGCGCCCCAGCTGCTGCAAAACTACTACTCCCAGCATCTCCTGACAGCTTGTTGCATGTTAGAGGAGTATTCCCTAATCCATGGGCAGACTGACCTCTGCAACATAGTGCCCCCCAAGTATACTGCGCCCCAGCTGCTGCAAAACTACTACTCCCAGCATCTCCTGATAGCTTGCTGCATGTTAGAGGAGTATAAACCAGTGAAAAAGTCCAATATTGGACCTAAGGCCCCCCTCTCATAATATGATCCCTATCTATCCCCCTATCTATATCTAGAATACTCAAAAGAACCACTTTGAGAGTAGTCCATTAAAACTTGCAAAGAATTGATCAGTCAGGGTATGTTCACACAGGTTTTTTTTAAATATATTTTGACCGTCCATAACCCTCACCAACCTGAGGAAGCGATCACACGTGAAATGCGTGTTGGGGGAGTCAAGCTTGTGTTTTCTTATATAGGTGGGTTGGTGAGGGTTATGGTTTATTACGCACACAGTGTTTTGCTGTATTGTATCATTAAAGGGGTTTTGCCACGATGTAATGTTGACGTGGGATCCTCCAAAATGGCTATTTAATCACTTTTCTAAATATATGATTACAAAAAGTGAAGCCTGTGAGAGCTACAGGCTTAATCAGAAGCCCTTAGTTTCCTGAAAGTTAACATTGGACACGACCAGAGGAGCTGATCTGGCTGTGCTTGCTTGTTTGAACTTCTTATCTGATGACCTGGAACATGAAAGAGCTTGCAAGGGGCTGGGGAGAAAGATCCTGTGTCTTTTGTATAGAAAATCTACTGGTTGTAATGTCATTGCGAAATACGGTCGAGCGGGGAGAGAAGTGACATGTCGATTATTCACGGCGTATACGCGCCGAGAATAAGGAAGGTCTCTGGGGCCGGCCCCGCCCCCGAGCACATGGCGTAATTGCGGGCGAAATACGTCCTGCAATTATTGCCGTGTGAACATAGCCTTAGTGTTCCCCCAACACGTATCGGCTGCTGCAAAACTACAACTCCCATTATCCCCTGCCTGCAGTTGATGCCTGCGTCCTGCTCAGGAGGAGGGAGGGGGTGCAGGAAGCTGTGATACTAGGAGCTGTTGGGGTCCTTGTCCCTATTCTGCCTGTGACATGAAGTGACCCTTGTGGTCCCCGGAGGTATTTGCATCCTTCTCTCCTGAGCTGGCGGCCACATGTTCTGCTGCAGGAAGCTCCTTT
Source organism: Phyllomedusa bahiana (assembly GCA_025379985.1). Taxonomy (NCBI): domain Eukaryota; kingdom Metazoa; phylum Chordata; class Amphibia; order Anura; family Hylidae; genus Phyllomedusa; species Phyllomedusa bahiana. The sequence goes on from JAODAL010027860.1 coordinate 7,004, forward strand.
ATTCACTCCATGGTTGATGTGGCTGCTGCGGTAATTGATGCAGCGAGGCTCTATTGTACTAATTGCCGCAGCGATTGTGATGATCGCCGACATCTGGTCATTTCATGTCTCGCTGTTCGGGAATGTTCACACAGCAGTTTCCGGGCCATTTACAAGCGCGTTTTACGCGCTGAAAAAAAACGGATCAAAATCGGCCTCAGCGAAGCTTCAAATCTTCCTTCATTGACTGTAATGTAAAATACGACTTGTTATTCACATGAAGTGCATTTCTCAAGCGTCATTTGAAGCTGTTTTTTTTGGACGCAGTTATGGCCGTAAGTAACATCGCTTCACGAGGCGTTTTTTTCGCTTGTAAAATCCCCATAGGAAACAGCGGGGATAGGATTTTTCAAAATGCGCTTCGAAAAACACCTCTAATCGGGTGTTTCCTGAAGCGTAAGTTTACACTTCAAAAACCGCCGTGTGAACTTCCCCTTCATGTCCTCTTTCTTTTTGGTTAAGTCGCCTCCGTCCATCACCCGTCCGTCCCTATAGGCATATAAGGCTGGGATTCACCTACAATAGGCATCCTCCGTCTGCAGCCCTCCAGCTGTTGGAAAACTACAACTCCCATCATGAATTTGTATAACCTACAACAGTGGGAATGATGGGAGTTGTAGTTTCCCAACAGCTGGAGGGCCACAGTTGGAGGATGCCTGACCTACAACTTATAAGTAGAGTAAACTCCACCATCGCGCGCCGCCTGGGGTGCACACTACCTACTGCTACGTTCAAGGTCTCCCGACAGATGCTGTCCCTATAGAGATCATTAGGACGGGGTCCTATGTGAGCTGGGTTTGCTCTATTACCTGTAGGATACGAAGTGTCCTAGACTAGGGAAGTCGCGCACACAGTCCACACAGGGCTCTGTTTTCTCTATTGATCTCTATGGAGTCGCCGTATCTGCCAGTGTACTCCGACAAATACCGTGCACATGGTAAATAATGTCGGGGGAACCCCGCCATCCCTGCTCAGTGTGGGCCTCAAGGGTATGTTCACATGGCGCCCTGCGGGCACGTACCTGTGCACACCGCAAGACACTGTGCGTTTAGAAGAGCGCTTTGATCAGCATGTTCTTCTAAAACACGACCTAAGCCTCTTAAAGGGGTTGTCTCACTACGTAGATCATCGTTCCAAATGAGGGGAGCAAAAATGTCAGCATGTCTGTCCTTGGTTACCATTAGCAAAGTGCTATGGTTTTAGAGAACAGGCTGCTTTACTTGTCTTTAGCAACGGAGTTTGTTTGCAGGTCGGGTTAGTCCCCGTTAGTTTATTAGTGGCTGAGCTGTGTGCCGCCCAGGTCGCGAACGGGAGCACACACACGGGAGATGCAGAGAACTGGTCGTGGACGAGAGAGAGAAACAAATATATACAACCCACAACGCCATCGGCAGTCCCATGTAAGAAGTGCCATCTAACATGTAAGTAGTGTTGTATAACTGGCAGTCCCATGGGAAACGACAGTCCCATGTAAGAGGTACAGTCTTACATCGGCAGTCCCATGTAAAACGAGCACAGCGGCAGCTGAGGCAATGAACTGTGCTGGACACACATCTGCAGTCCCAAGTAAACATAAACAGATAGTGTATAGTCTTGTTCTGCAAATCTGTAGAGGTCAGAGGTGCAATAATCTGCAGGATATATCACTGTGTGAGAGCGAGAGAAAGATTAAAAAAAAAAAAAAAAAAAAAGTCACCCATCTTTCCTAGAGTCCTGCATGTCAAATGCCCATTCTAGTTACAAAGTATGTAGAGAGAGTGAGAAATTTAGATATACACTATCGAGTTACACTTAGCTTTTCCCTTCCAGTGATTCCAATGATAGCTGAGAACCTCTCCCTTCCCTCAGCTCACCCAGAATGAATCCTCAGGTGCACACTTTGGGGGCGTTTCTGCAGAGAGAGAAGATACTCCCTACTGGGAGGAGAAACACGCCCTTCCATTTCACAAGCTCTGCTTGGCAACCATCACAAAAGGCTGCCAAATGCTGCAACGAGACAACCCCATTAAGGACCAGCTGTATTTTGTAGTTTTTGCCTCCCTCACTTTTTTGCATTTTCAATGACGCAGTTGCATGAGGACAATGGGTCTGTTAACTAAATAGGAGCCACTAAGCCCCTCTATGGGGGGCTGACGGAGAACACGATCGGCCTGCTATCCAGACAGTGGGTGGTCAATGAGGGGTTACGTTTGACCTATAGACCCCACGCCTCTACCCTTCAGTGTAGCCCCAAAACATGATCTGAATGGGGCCTGAGAACGAACGCACACGGGACAGATTTGTGCAGCGATCATTTCCTCACCGGGTTGCAGTGCCAGCCATGTGGATGGCATTGTACCAATCTCATGTGCACGTGCCAGGCATTTTCCTGCTCAGCCGCTGACCTGCTGTGCGGATTTTAAGATCCTCGGGACAACTATTTCCATTTAGGATATAGTAATTAAATGGGCTAAAATCGGTTTCTGAATCTGCATCAAAATCCACACAATTTTGTTGCAGAATTATTTTTACATTTTTTTTTTTTTTTTTTGCTGAAGTTTTACTTGCAGATTTTTTTGCAGTAAATTTTCACCGCAAATCTGTACAGCGTCCATTCCCCCTAAGGGTATGTTCACACGGCTTATTTTGGCGCACATTACGGCGCATATTTTGCCTTGTGTTCAAAATCCGATCGTATTGTACATGTGGGGGGAGAATTGACATGTCAATTGCTGGCGGTGATTGCGTGCTGCGAACAATGCATGTCAATGGGGCCGGCACCCGACCGACCAAACCCTCCTATCCCCCTACTGTGCTTTGGATATATGCGCTTATCAGCGTGTGCTACCAATACACCGTGTGAACAAACCCTAAAGCTGGGTTCACACATAGGGCCTTATGCATGAAAACTGTCTAGCTGTAAGACGGACTTTGTTGCCCATAGCAACCAGTCGGCACATAGTAACCAATCAGCGCTCATATGACCAATCACAGCCCTTTCTTTTCTTATACTGCTAGGGTACAATGAAAGCAGAGCTCTGATTGGTTGCTATGAGCTCTGATTGGTTGTTACGGGCTCTGATTGGTTGCTATGGGCTCTGATTGGTCGCTATGGGCTCTGATTGGTTGCTATGGGCAACAAAGACAGTCTTACAGCTAGACAGTTCTCATACATGAGGGCTAAAGCTTTTTCATGTGGATTGAAAGCCAAAACCAGGAGTGGATCTAAAACACCAAAGAGGCACGAGCCTTTCCATTATACTTTTATTTTTTTTTTTATTTTTTTTTTTCTCTGTAGGCTTCATTCCTGGTTTTGGTTTACAATCCACAAAATATGTGTCAAAGAAGTCAAGCTGTGGCCTTGGACTCTGTTCACACTATTTTATTTTTTTTGCGGTGAAACAAGCGCTTTTCACAGGAGAAACTAAGGGGGACATGTATGAAGATCGTCGCGTCGAAGCGCCTGTTTTTCCGTAAAAACTGCGCCCTGATGTATGTCGGCGCCGAAGTGCGCTCATACACCGGGGGGCAAACTTCGACGCCTCCGGCAGACAGACCACATTGGAATAAGTCTGCCTGTTGGAGCTGTAACGCGCCTCACTTTGCCGACTCGCATTCATACATGCGTCAGTGTTTTTGAATGTGGTGCGTCCTGTCCCAGAACGCCCCTTCGTGTTAGGCGCATATGAAAGTGGCGAAGCTTTTGCCTAATGCGCCTAATACATAGGGGAGGTGCGTCCGACAGCGGAGCCGTCGCAGTGAGGCGCATTATACGGCAGAAAATTGGCTAAAAGGCCGATCATACATGTCGCCCTCAGTTTGTAAGTATGTGGTTTTTTTTCATGCATTTTTACCTATGTTTTCTTTATCTGATTTTTTTTTTTTTTTTACCCTTTTTTATGCATCTTTGTTCACTTGCGGTGCTGCACTCACATTTTATGTGCATTGCCGAACACGATAAGCAATTTGCAAAAAAAAAATAAAAAATGATGATAAAAGCTTGGCCATGTGCTTTATGCTTTTGTGCCTTTATAACCATTTAGTTAATGGGACCCTGATATCACTGTTTTTATGCGCACTTTAATGTAATCGTGACATAAAAGTACATTTTGTGTCAGACGGCAGGCAAAAAAAAACAAAACTTTGACTTTAGGATATGTTCCCACTTCAGAATCAGAGAAATCAGATGTGGAATCCGAGATGATACCTTAGATTTCTGCCGAACATTTTTTTTTATATTTTTTTCCCCCTTGCAGTAGCGGTTTAGGCCATGTTCACACGGTGTATTGCGGCGCGTATAGTCTGTGCCGCAATACGCCGGATGTTTTGATCGGCGCGTCTTTCCAGAGCACGGGGGCGCGCCGACCCTATAGACCACAGGTGTCGAACTGCGGCCCTCCAGCTGTTGGGGAAACTACAACTCCCATCGTGCATTTGTATAATCTATAACCGTGGGCATGATGGGAGTTGTAGTTTCCCCAACAGCTGGAGGGCCGTCGTTTGACACCCCTGCTATAGACCTTCATTGTCAGCTGATCTAAACGCGAAACGTGCGTTGGGGTTATAGGTGATACCCTCCAGTTACCACCCTATTGGTTAAGTATTATGATACTTTTGGTTATGCTTTTTATATACTGTTTCCATTGTGGAGCTCTAAATGTCTGTTTATAATTGGATGTATCCACTTAAATGACAATTGGTAGGAGTAATAGATATAATAACTGGCATACCTGTTTATATGTAATGATACATGCCTAAAATTACAACTTTTAGTAGGGGTGCTAACTTGGATCTTTGGATCACCTATATTACCACTTGGTGATTTTCTGTGTACCTCATATTTTTAAATATTTTTAGTTGTTGATTAAATAAAGATTTTGTACATTTTTGATCATAGACTCTCGGCTTGGCGTATTTTGTTATGTATTGCAATTTTTGGAGAGTGATCTAGATATGGTAGGAGGCCAGACACCATATAGGCCTAGCCTTATGAGCAACTGGGGTGTAGTTTCTGGTTGTTTGACTGTCAGCGGCACGTACTCGCCGCAAGTACAAAGCGATCGTATTGTAAGCGCGGCGGGACGATGGATTACCGTAATTGCGGCGCGCATCTCGCTGCGTATGCGTGCCGAAATAAGCCATTTGAACATACCCTTGCGCCTGTCCAGAGCGGAGTCCGCGCAAGATCTGCTACCCTGTTTCCCCGAAAATAAGACGGTGTCTTATATTAATTTTTGCTCCTAGATGAGCTAAGACTTGTTTTTAGTGGATGTCTTCTTTTTCCATGAACGAAAATCCACCTGTATTAATATACTGTAGTGATTTCATCACAAACATCAGCAGAAGCAGCCAAACTCTGAATTGCATAAAAAAAGGCACTTGGTCTTTTTTTCGGGGAAACTGGGTACAAAGTGTGAACACTTCCATTTTTTTTTTTTTTTTTTCTCTCCACACCTTGGATTTTAAAATCCTCGCTGTAGTTCAGTGTGAACTACAGCTTAAACTAGACCTTACAGTGAATGGGATTAGGGTTGAATGTAGATCCATGTTAAAATCCGTTATGTGAACTCTTGAAGTGGTTGTCTCTTCAGACATTGATGGCATATGGCTAGTATGCGGCTCTCAGAGGTAGGACCTATTTCCTAAACAAGAGGTGGTCAGCATCGCCGCTCAGCTAAACTCAGAATTCCCATTCATGTCTATGGAAGAATCCCGACCACCTCGCCGTTCAAAACAGAGAGGTTTTGCGACTCATTTAAGAAATAGGTTTTGCCTCTGAGCAGGGCTGTGGAGTCGGCAAGCCGAAGCCCCGACTCCGACTCCTCAATTTCCCAAACTTCCGACTCTTGACTCCCTCATACACGGCGCATGTTTAAGTGATAACTTTACTGTAGTAAAATGGTCCCATCAGGCTGTTTATCACCTTATGATACAATAATCAAGCTATTTAGGTAGAACAGACACTGACAAGCAAAAGGGTAACAATGTTTTGATCTTTTGAACACTTGTGGGTAGAGTTGAAGAAAAAGCTGTATTTGTATCCAAGTCCAGTCTGCACCAACATTGGGGATGTGTAGAAGAGACCTGGGATCAGATTTTGGTCAAGATGTGCTTGAATCTGATCCAGAGCCCAGAAGGATTCAGGCAGAGCTGAAAACCAAAGGTGGATTTCCCAAATACTAACAAAATAATAAACATTAACACTGATTTTTAGGAGCAAAACTATAACTAAGCAGATGCTTAATACTTGCAAGTCAAATTTATGTCTAAGATCGGTAAGATGACAGTATATACAATTACAGTAGCCTCATGTACAAAGCTGTAGTGGATGGAGAGATATGGAGCCTGAAAGTCACAAGTTCAAAACATTGTTACCATTTTGCTTGTCAAGTGTCAAATTATTTATTGGATATGACTTTAGGACACAAAAAATTGTAAATATGCAAAACACTGCAGGAACATTTGTGGAGTTTCTGAATTTGTTCTGAGAAATAGTATTGCCTCCATCAGATCCTGCAAACATGACCTCACATCTGACCTCATTATTTCCAGGCTAGAGAACGGCCTCTCTACACTAACTTGGGTTGGGGGCAAAGCGGTGACCACAGGGGCAACATCTCTAACAATGTCAGGGTATAAAGGAATTGCCTCAGCCACAGTCAGTTTTGATGAATGGTTGAACTCTTCTACTTCTTTGAAAACAGGTGAAAAATGTTGCTGAAATCTGTTTGCCCTGGGAGCAGAATCTTTTCCCCTGGGGCAGCGCTTTGCCTGCTCCATGTCATCAATTACACTCCTCATGTGATAAGGCTGAAGATATGGGAGCAGCAGCACTGGCCGGACCCAATTCCTCTTGCTCTTTGCATCGAACTAACTGGACCAACTTATTATATATTTTGGGAGTCGGTCCATTTTATGACGACTCCGACTCCTGCAAAATAGGCTCCGAGTCAGACTCCACAGCCCTGCCTCTGAGACCCACACCTATCAGACAAAGATGGAAATATGCCATCATTGTCTAAATTGAGAATACCCCTTTAATATAACAAATGCCTTCTCCGCAGTCTTACTTAGAGTTCCTGTGGCCCCCACATCCTAGTTGCACTGTGAGTGGAACTTTTTGCTTCCTTCCCGCGCCCCATCCTTCCTATTTACTGTAATACTGAAGATGGATTTTTTGGGAACTAAGGTCTCTAAAGCTTTACAGATGGTGCATGTGATTTGTCCTTTTAAGCAGACTGGTTTACTGTGTTGTAGCCACATTATTATATGTAGCCCATCAGTAACCAAGTTCTGAGTTATTTGTATATGAAGCTCATGTGCTCTGTTCCAGTAAAACACCTTCTCTGGTCCCCATTATATGGGTTTTCCCATCCGGTGGGTTTTACAGCATCTGCTCTTCACAGCCAGCTTCAGGCTCCCACTTCCTGTTCAGGCTGTGAGTGGTTCTATAGCTTCAGGCTCTGACCTTCCTGTTCAGGCTGTTGGCAGTTTTACAGCCTCAGGCTCTCACTTTCTATTCAGGCTGTGGGCGGTTCACAGCTTCAGGCTCCAAAATTCCTGTTCATGCTGTGAGTGGTTCTATAGCTTCAGGCTCTGACCTTCCTGTTCAGGCTGTTGGCAGTTTTACAGCCTCAGGCTCTCACTTTCTATTCAGGCTGTTGGTGGTTCTACAGCTTCAGGCTCCAACTTCCTGTTCAGGCTGTGGGTGGTTCTATAGCTTCAGGCTCTGACCTTCCTGTTCAGGCTGTTGGCAGTTTTACAGCCTCAGGCTCTCACTTTCTATTCAGGCTGTGGGCGGTTCTACAGCTTCAGGCTCCAACTTCCTGTTCAGGCTGTGGGTGGTTCTATAGCTTCAGGCTCCGAGCTTCCTGTTCAGGCTGTTGGCAGTTTTACAGCTTCAGGCTCCCACTTCCTATTTTGGCTGTGGGCGGTTCTACAAATACAACAGTGAGATGACATTTCGGCTCTTCTATTCGTAGCTGAACCTGTTAGAGGGACATTGGTGATGAAGGGGTTTTAATAGCAGGACACAAGGCTACAGAGCTCTAAAGGGTGAAAGTTTGTAAGTAAGAAACATAAACAAGCTCCTGTGCTGCTGATAAGACACAGCAGGGAGTGATGTCCCATAAACCGGGCTAAAAAAATTTTCAATAAGAAAGGGTGGAAAACCACACTATGCTTGTTTCATACTATGGTGCAGGTCAAAATAGGGGGAATTTAAAAAATTCCCCCAAAAACCCAACTGTAAGTAATTAAACCGCACACAGAAAAGTGATGCAAAAAAATTTATTTTTATTTTTAATCCACCCCCCTCCAGATTTTTTTTGAAAAGTAAAAGTGATTCGACAAGTGACGTTTGGGTTTCCAAAATGGGAAACTGAGAAAGTCACTGTGAAATAAACAAAAAAAAAAAACACAAATGAAAAAAGGAAAAATTTATATACAGGGGAAAAAAGATATAAATTTTAACCCTAAAATACATCAAGATAAATAGAAACTGAAAGGACCCCCCCATACTTGTAAATAAAAATATTTGTTTTAAAGCACTTAGAGTTGTATTACAAACCAGTATGAGGGGAAACAGAGACATGTATCCTCTTTTTCCGAAGTATACATGGAGAAAGATAAAACCCACATTTGAGTATCCAAAACAATAAAGTAGTGCTGCCAGAGCACAGGGGGTTTGGGTCATAATTTTGGGGGAAAAATTGAAATCCCCGCAAGGGGGGAGAGGAAAGCTGCTCTATTCAAAAAGGGAAAACAAAATTTAAAAAAACAGCAATGTATTCAGTAATGTTTTTTTATTTACTTTTGCTTACATTTTTAAAAAGCAAATTTCCTTTGTGGTAAAGAAAGCCCCCTTTAAAAAAAGGAGCGGGGGGTTGTTTTGAACTTTTTGGGACTTATTAAAAGGGGAAACCCTAGAAAATTTTGAAACAGGAAACCCGGGTGAGGGGGGGCAGTTATTAGATACCCAATGGGGAAAAATTTTTGCCAAAATAAAAAATGTTTAGTACCCGCGTCTTGGGGTTTTTGCACGGTTTTAAATTCAAAAGAGAAACCCTAAACAGAACGTCCCCCAAGAAAGGAAGCCCCCAGCAGCCCAGGGGGGGGCCGCCTGCAGCTTCTCCACAGAGGAGGCCGCCTGCAGCTTCTCCACAGGGGGGCCCCTTTGTTTCTTCTCCACAAGGACCCCCTTTGCAGCTTTTTCCCACAGAGGGGGGCCGTTTTGGGGGGAGGCTTCCCCACAGAGGGGGGCCCACCTCCCGCTATTTCAAATTTTTCCCCCAACCGAAGGGAAAAATTTTGAAATTTTGGGTTTAAAGGGTTTTTAAAGGGTTTGGGCCCCCATTTTTTTTTTTTTTTTAAAAATTTTAGGTTACAGCCGGCTGTAAAACCCCCCCCCTCCCCCTCCCCCCCCAAAAAAAAAATACTTAAAGGGGTTGTCCACTTTATAATGTTTTTGTTTATTGTGGTGATGTTAGGAAGTCAAACAATTGTCTAATATAAAATGAAATTAAAAATTCTGTTTTCCAAAAACCTCTTTTATCCCAATGCGGGTTTACCCTATTTTTTTTTAAAAAAAAAGGTGAAACCCCCAAAACATTCGGTCCACAGAAAAATGGTTTCCTAGGGAAATTTAACTATATGAACTAAACAGGGGTTTCCTAAAAGTGACCCCTGGCAGACTTTACGTTAAATATAGCTTGACGACGTCCTTTTAAAAGTTTCGCCTATTGTTTTTTAAGCTTAAACCCAGGAGGGCAAAACCCTTCTCTCATGAAGGAAAAGCGGGGGGCAATGGGGAATAAATCCCTGGATCAACGACCCTTCACCCCAGAACCCAGGGTAAACTATAACTTTTTCCCTTTTTTTTTAACATCTAAAATGTACCAGACCCTTTCCAAAACCCCGGTTTCACTAAAACTTTTTCCCTATTTATTAAAATCTAAAAAAGTTTTCCAGCCCCCTTTCCCCCCAAGAACCCCCGGCCCACTAAATTTTGTTCTATTATTACATCTAGAAAGGGAAATCCGGGACCCTTTTTTCCCAAATCCCCGGTCACTATAATTGTTTTTAATTTTACTTCTAAAAAATTGGAATCCAGCCCCCTTCTCCAGAACCCCCGGTCACTTTAACTTTTTCAAATTTAAAAAACATCTAGAAATGTACCAAAAACCCTTTCCCCCCAGAATCCGGGTAACAATAATTTTGTTCAAAATTTTTAAAACATCAAAAATTGTACCCCAGACCCTTCCCCCAAAAACCCTTTTGGTTTCATTTAATAATTTTGTTCCCCCCGTTATTTTTTTCGGCCCTAAAAGGGCGCACAAAAAAGCCTAGATTTTCTCAGAAATCAAAAAAGGGGCGCCTTATAGTCCCCCCGTGGGGGCCTTATATATGAATCAATTTTTTCACTTTCATTTTCAGTTTTCAGTCTTTGTTCAGAAAAGTATTTACAGCTAATTTAGTGACCCTTTATTTGGAAAAATTTTTTTGCAAATGATTTACAAAGGGTTTACAATAGTAAATACGTCCCGGGAAAACATTTTCAAATTCCCGTTTCAAATCAGTTGCAAATAAATGGGCCAAATGGCGCGTATTTCCGCGCCCGGGTTTAAAACCCCTTTTTTTACAGCGGTTTAATTTCCCTCGCGAAAAAAAGGCACAATAAAAATGGCGGAACCATTGTAAATCCGGGCCCTTTTGCAGGGGCAATCCGCGGCGGGAATACGGGGATGAAAAAATTGAAAAGGGCCTGTAAAGGGTACCATAGTCGAACGTGACTAAGGGGCGGGATTTCAAAAGGGCCGTTTTGCCCGAAAAACTGTGTTTCCAAAATTGCTAATGGGATTCCCAAAAAACCGTACTGTTTCAGTTTTTAATTAACCCCCACCCCCCCCCCCCCAAAAAAGCCTCCCGTTAAAAAGACCTGCTTTTGATTTCTGAATTTTTAAACTTAAAAGCCTAAGGTTTTTGCAGAAAAGGATGGGAAAAAGACCCTTTCCAGAGAAATTTACCCTTTAAAGAAATCTTTTGGGGGGTAAGGGAAAGGAAAAAAAAGAAATGGCCCTGGCCAAAGGTTTAAAAAAACCAAACTGAGTTTCAGAGGAAACAAAACAAGGTGGCCACATTGGAGGACAACCCAAACATTTGGGGTTTTTGAACAGGGGAAGCGCCCGCTAGAAAACGCTCCCTGTCCCCCCTTAGACTCAAAGCCAAACCCTTTGCCCCCGAACTGGAGATCAAAAAGGGGGAACCCCCCCAAAATTTTTGGGCCTTCATGGGGCTTCGGTTTATGAAAAAGGGGTAAACCTCTCCTTTCCCCACCAAAAACTAAATGTTGCCCCGGGATGCCAAAGGGGTTATGAAAAGAAAACTGGGGCCCTTTTTCCCCCCCCACCATTTCAGAGCCAAGATAAATGAAAAGAATATCCCGCCGCACCCCTCACAAAAATGGATGAGGTCCCCCCCACTTTTGATATCCCCGGGAAAAAAACGTTTCGTTAGAAAAAACAGGGGCCAGTCCCCCTAACTTTACCTACCAAGGACAATTTAGAAGTCCCCTTTAATGTGGGGTTTTTGCCTTTTTCAGGGGTAATTTGGGCCGAAACTACCACCCCCTGGTCATTTTTAAAAAGGGGGGGACTTTGCCCCAAAAAACAGTTTTTCCCCTGGGGTTTAAACAAACAAAGGAAACCCCAAAAGGGGTGGAAGGGCGAGGAGAAGAGAGTTTAGTGGGTGAGGGAGGTCAAATTTAAGGGCCGGAAAGGATTTTTTTCCCCCAGGTCCCCCTCCCTATTGGTCTGTGATCTCCAAAGCGCGCCCATTTGGAACCCGGGAAAATGTCAAAGCCCAAGTGAAAAAACAAATTCACTGCTTGCTGTCATTCCGGGGGGGATTAACCCAAAAAGCTCCACCCCAATATTGGGGTCCCAAAAGGGGATTTAAGGGTTAAAATTTTCAGGGTGCAAGGGAGAATTGGATGACAGAAGGTGCCCCCCACCCTTCACCAAAACAGGGAGGCAAAAGCCCTGCCATTTTGCCCCTATGTGGGAAGTGGATCGGGGGCCTTGGGGGAAGGTATTTACCTCCAAATATCATTTCCCAGCTTTTTAAAAAAGGGTGGAATCATCATGAAGAGCAACAAACGCAACAGACTGACCAGATAATGATGGGGGGGGGGACCCCAGAATGCTTGATGCCGAAATCGTGCAACTGTTTAAACTCTGACATGAAGATTAAGAAATTTTATTGGGTTTTTTGGGGGATGAATGAAAATGAAAAAGTACTGTAAGTTATTGATTTTTGTTTTCAAAATTTACAAGTTAGAGTTTTTTGTGAAATGTTGAAAAAAAGTTTGGCTTTCCCCCTTTTGAAATTTGTTTCATTTAATTGGCCCCCCCGGCCTTTAGTCCGGTGCGCCCTTTAGTCCGGGGCGCCTTTTTGTCCCCCGGGGCGCCCTTTATTTGAACGGCGCTCTTTGTTAATTTTTCCCAATTTAAAGGCGCCTTATAAATCCGGTGGCCTTAAAAAAGTCCGAAAAATACGGTATATTTTTACACTTTAAAAAGTATCCAGGGCCCTTCCCCCCGAATTCCCCGGGCACTATAACTTTTTAAATTATTAAAATCTAGAAAAGTTTCCAGACCCTTCCCATAAACCCCCGGCACTATAACTTGGTTTTATTTTTACATTAGAAATGTCTCCAGGGGCCCTTTCCAAAACCTGGGGCAAATATAACTTGTTATTTTATTACATCTTGGGAAAAAATTTTCCAGACCCTTCTCCCCAAAATTTCCGGGGCACTTTTAAATTTTTTTATTTATTACATCTAGGGGAAAAGTATCCGAAACCCCTTCCCCCAGGAAACCCCGGTTTACAAAAACTTGTTATAATTTTTAAAATCTAGAAATGTATCCAGAAAAAAAACCCCTTTTCCAAATTCCCCGGCCCCTATAACTTTTTATATTTTTACATCTAGGGAAAAATAAACCCGACCCTTCTTTCCCGAAACCGGTCACTATAATTTGTTTTTATTATTACATCTAGAAAAGTACCAAAACCCTTTTCCCCGAATCCTGGTCACTAAACTTGTTCTATTTAAAAAACATTAGAAAAAGTATTCCCCGACCCCTTCCCCCAGAATCCCGGTCCAAAAAATTGTTCTATTATTACATTAGAAAAAATATCCAACCCTTCTCCCCGAATCCGGGCACTAGAACTTGTTCTTTTTTTTACTCTTGAAAAAGAATTTCCCGATCCTTTCTCCAAATCCCTGGCCCCCTAGAAACTGGCTTTTTAAAAAAATTTCATCTTGAAATGTCTCCAAACCCCCTTTTCCCCGAAACCTGGTCACTAGAACTTTTAATTAATTTTCATCTTTGAAATGTAAACCAACCCTTCCCCAAAAACCCCGGGCACTAAAACATTTTTAATTATTACATCTAGAAATGTATCCAAAACCCCCTTTTCCAGAAAAACCGGTCACTAAAACTTGTTATAAATTTTTACATCTAGAAATTTTCCCGACCCTTTCTCCAAAAATCCCCGGGCATTTAAAATTGTTAAAATTAAAACATCAAAAAATTTTAAACCAACCCCCCTCCAGAAAACCGGAAAATTTTAACCTTTTTTAATTTTACATCAAAAAATGTCTCCAGATCCTTCTCCAGAATCCCGGTCACTATAACTTGGTATATTATTACATCTAGAAATGTCTCCAGACCCTTCTCCAGAATCCTGGTCACTATAACTTGTTATATTATTACATCTAGAAATGTATCCAGACCCTTCTCCAGAATCTTGATCACTTTAACTTGTTATATTATTACATCTAGAAATGTATCCAGACCCTTTGCAATTTAACTTGTTGTCCTATGGCCCTCCTAACAAGTAGAATTGTCTTAATTTTTTTATATTAACAGCGAGACCAGGACCTAGTCGCATAGAGCGCACACGGCCAGCAAGGCGCTACCGCCCCGGAGCCCGAGCACTGATGGAAATAAGAAAGTACCAATCCTCAACAGATCTGCTCATTCGGAAAGCACCATTTTCCAGGCTGGTGAGTGAATGTGTCTCTGAGGCTGCTCTTCCATTTTGAACGCTAGATGGGACATATCTTTTTCCCCTTCATTTCTTGCAGGTAAGAGAAGTCTGCATGGAGTATACCCGCGGCGTGCCTTTCATGTGGCAAAGCACAGCAATTATGGCGCTGCAAGAGGTCAGTACCCAAGCTCTTATACAATGGGCTGTGATCCTCAGAGGGGTGTACCCACAACCGCATGTTACAATATGGCACATAAATAGTAACGAGCCAACTGTGAGGCAATGAGGAGGGTGGCACCTGTGGCGGCCATTCCAATTCATTTCTATGGGAGTTCGGAATAAAGCCAAGCACCCTCACTCAGCTATGATTAGAACTCCCATAGAATTGAATAGGTTGGCGGCTGCTCATTTTCTCACATGGTCGGCTCGTAGCTATGAGCCGTCGTGTAACATTGAAGTGTGGTTGTGGAAATGCCTCTTTTAAACATGCCAAAGCAACAGAGCACCGAACAAGTGGGGGGTGAGGGCCGAGCTTGGGATCCCCTCTGTTCTATTTACAGTATATGTGTATCACAGGGGTCCTTGAAGCCAGACCTCTGCAATCTCTGTAATTGATACATCATAAATGTGAAGTTTGTCAGGCTTCTGGACAACACTTTTAACCCCTTAAGGATCCAGCCTGTTTTGACCTTCCTGACACAGCCCTATTTTTGAAATCTGACATGTGTCAATTTATGTGAGAAAATTTTTTGAACTTTTTTCTGATTCAGGATTGTTTTTTCGTGACAACCCTTGTGATTTAAGTTAGTAAAAAATTTTTATCCATTTCCCAAAACCTTTTTTTGTTTGTGAAATTTTAAAAATTAAATTTTCATGTAAAATTTTTTAAAATTTCGATTTTGAAAGTTCCAAAATTTTTCCCGGGGGTGCCCAAAAAAGTTTAAATTTTTTCCCACAAAATTTTGTTTATAAAATTGCATCTTTCCAAAGTGTCCAATTTTTGGTTGGCTTTAATTTTTTTTTAAAAATCTTTTTTTTCGGCATTAGAGGGCTTAAAAAAATTTAGGGAGCCCAATTTTTTTTCCCTTTTTCATGAAAAATTTGCCAATATTCTTTTTTTTTTTGGGCCATCCAGTTTGGTGGCTTTTTGGGGGCCCCGTATGTTAGATCCCCATAAGTACGCCATTGAGAAACTAGACCCCTTAACGTATTTTCAAAAACTAAATTTTGGAAGGGTTTTTATCCCCCCTTCCCGAGTATTTTTACAAAAAAATTAAAAGGGAAAGGGGGAGGGAAAATTTTAAAAATTTTAATTTTTTTTGCGATTTTCAAAATTTATCCTTTATTCCTGGAATTCCCGTAAAAAGTGGAAATTGGTAAAAAGCAACTAAATTTTTTTAAATTCCCCCCCCGGGCTGCCGTTTTTGTGGTATTCCCCTTGTGGCCCCGTTTCATTATTTTTTCTCACCCATTTTTTCCAGAATAGGGGGCACCTACTTTATCCCGGGGTCTCATTTTCAATTCGATTTTTTTTTGGCCCCCATTTCAGGTTTTGGGGCACCCCCAAAGGGGCCCAAAAATTTAAAAAACAAACCCCCAAAAAAAACCCCCTTTTTGGAAACTACACCCCTTAAAGAATATATCCAGGGGTGCAAAAGGTATATAAAACCCCCCAGGTGATTTACAAAAAATTTTTTTTTTCCCTATGGTTTTGAAAAATTCAAAAAAAAAATTTTTTTTTCCAAAAGGGAAATTTTGTTAAAAATTGTTTCCCCTATATACAAGGAAAATCCCGGAAAAAAGGGGAAACCCCCAAAAATTTGTTTAAACCCAATTTTTTCCAAAATTCGGCAAAAAACCCTACAATTTTGGGTGTAAAAATGCTTTTTTGGGCGCTGGGAGGGGTATAAGGGAGGGGGTGCTATTTGGTTTTGGAACGCAGATTTTGGTGGGGCCAAAGTCGATTTGCAACCCCCACCCCAAAAGTTTGGGAGAAAGGCGAAAAACCCCTTTCCCGAAGTCACCCCATTTTTTGGGTTCAAACCCCCCATCCCGGGATTTCATCTAGGGGGTGTACCCGTTTCCATTTTGGGATGCAAGTTTTCCATCGGTTTTTTTTTTTGCATTAGGCAAAAGTAAATTTGGGGGGGAAAAAAAGCAGTTCGGTCATTGTTTTTTGAGTTTCAATTTTAAAAGCCTTCGAAGTGCGGGTAAATTTATGTGATAACTTTCTATGGGGGTCGGTACAATTTTCAATTTATTTAGATTTTATTTTTGTTTTTTTCTGTTTTATTACTTTTACACGTAGAAATACGTCTATAAAAAAATTGGGTTTTTATGTTGTCCAATTCCCGACAAACCAAAACTTTTTTTTTTTGCTGTGTGCCCGAGCTTTTTGTATGGGGGTTGTTTTTTTGCGGGTGAGTTGAAGTTTTTATTTGGGTTTCCATTTTGGGGTGCTTTTGATGCTATGTTCACTTTTTATTAAGGGGGTTTTTTTGGGTGTTTTTGAAAAAAAAACAGCAATTTTTGGTAGTGTTTTTTATTTTTTATAGCGGTCACGGGACGGTATAAAACGAAATGGTAGCTTTACTCAGCAGGTCAATACGATTACCACTGATACCCAATTTGTATATTTTTTTTGTTTTATGCTTTTAACAATAAAAAACACTTTTATTTCAAACAGGAAAATAGTTTTTGCATCGCCATAGTCTGAGACCCATAACTTTAAAATTTTTCTGTGTTTTGGAGTTGTGTAGGGACTTGTTTTTTGCGAGAGGAGTTGACGTTTTTATTAGTATAATTTTTGGGGGGACAAGGCTTTTTGATCGTTTTTAAAAATCCATTTTTTGGAGGCCGGGGGGAAGAAAATTACTGCAATCCTAGTAGTGTTTTTTTATTTTTAACAGGGCTCACCATGCAGTATCCGTGATAAGTTAGCTTTACTCTTTGGGTCGCTACGATTTTTGGCGATACCCTATTTTTATAGTTTTTTTTATGTTGAAAACACTTTAAAAAAAAGAAAAGTGTTTTTAGTGTGTAAAAACAATATTTTATGCATCGCTCTCTTCTGAGAGCTATACATTTTTTATTTTTCCGTATACAGAGCTGTATAAGGACTTTTTTTTGTGGGATGAACTGACGTTTTAATTGGTACAACTTTGGCGTTTCTAGGAGTTTTTGATCGCTTTTTATTCCATTTTATGTGCTGCGGGATGAACAATAATCTTAATTCTGTGATAGGCTTTTTTTTTTTTTTACGGCGTTCACCGTACGGGTTAATTAACATGACAGATTTATAGGGCAGGTCGTTACGCACGCGGCGATACCAAATATGGGTACTTTATTTTTGATCTTTTTTGGGGCGATTGGCGTTTGTAAAGGGGAAAAGGGCGGTGTACGTATTTTTATTTTTCGTGTTTGTGTTTTACCTCACTTTTTTTTTTTTTTTTTTACTTTTTTTCACTTTTTCACGTTATTATTTTACATTTCCCCATAGGGGATTTGAATGAGAGATCTTTAGATCTCTCATTCAATAGGAATCAGTGCATAGCTTGTTGCTATGACTGGTTCCTATGACAACTGTCAGTCACGATGCCGGGCCGTGCCCACAGGGCACGGCCGGGCGTCGTGACGTCACAGACAACCCGGAAGGCAGGAGCTGCACGGATCGCCCGATCTCCTCCTGCGTCTCCCTTAGTTATTGCGACCCGATCGTCGCAATAATTAAGGGGTTAACCTTTAGAGTTCGCGCGATCCTCAGGACGTATCCATACGTCCAGGTGCGTGAACCCCCAAACGACCTGGACGTATGGATACGTCTAAGGTCATTAAGAGGTTAAAGGGGTTTTGCCACGAAGTGAGTTCCTTACCTCTTATCTGCTCAGCAGGGAATATAAACAAGTCATGAACGGCTGCAGGGGTGAGAGGGAGGGGGGTGAGCAGAGAGTGAGGAAGAAGGGAGCGTCTGCAATGTTTGCTCAAATAATTACATTACAACCAGTAGATTCTATACAAAAGACACAGGCTCATTCACTGCTTTTTATCCCCAGTCCCTTGCAAGCTCCTTCATGTTCCCTGTGCAAGCGTGGCCAGATCAGCTCCTGTCAGTGTCCGTGTCTAATGTAAACTAAGGGGAACGGAGCACTGCTGTAGCTCTCACAGGCTTCACTTTTTGTAATCACATATATTTAGAAAAGTGATTAAATATCCATTTTGGAGGATCCCACGTCAAAATTACATCATGGCAAAACCCCTTTAAGGCCCCGTTTATATCAAGTTGGGAAAAGCTGCCAACATAAACTAAGCACATTCATAGGGCTGTATTATCAAGCAGGGACCAGAGGCAAATCTTTTTGACCTCAGTTATATTGGTACCTGTCTGCATACCAGAAAAAAAAACCCACATCAAATAGCGTAGACTAAGCTTTTCTGTATAAAGGTATACAGTAAAAGAAATGTAATCCAAGCTGTATACATTCTTTTGGACCCTATAGGTGACACATTACTGTGTAAGCATGTACAGTTGGATATGCCACTGGTCTCTATTGAAAGTATACATCTGGACATTTACCCTGTGTATATGTCAAACAGAGTTTGAAAACATTGTGTGAACAGGGACCAAGCTGTGTACTTAAATAAATGCTTTGTGATATATAGGATTATATTGTCTCCCTCTATCATATATCCCTATATATCACAGAGCTCAGCTTCTCTCCTCTATCATATAACCCTATATATGACAGAGCTCAGCACCTCTCCCTCTATCATATAACCCTATATATCCCAGAGCTCAGCTTCTCTCCCTCTATCATATAACCCTATATATCACAGAGGTCAGCTTCTCTCCTCTATCCCGTTCTGCTCTCAGATGGGGTTGTATAAAACACCTGACCGGTTCACTTTGAGAAGTGCCGCTCTTCTGTCTTCCTGTATCCACAGGCAGCTGAGGCATTCCTCACACGGCTCTTTGAAGACTCCTACCTCTGCAGCCTTCACGCCAAAAGGGTCACTCTCTTTGTAAAGGACATCCAGCTCGCCCGGAGAATCCGCGGGATCCAGGAAGGACTGGGATAACCCTTCATATATGAACGAGAGTCGGAAATGTGTAAATAATGTAGTAATTGGGATTTTGTATTGAAAACTATAAGAATTTTGTAAGTCATTACTTTGAAGGTAAACCGGCTTTAGTGTCCCCCTCCTGACACTATTTGCAGTGGAGGGATGTGGAAACCAAGAGTTGTCCTCCATTTTGAATTGCATTTTTGCCTGATCTGTAAAGATATTATATATTTTATTGAACTTTTTCATTGTTTTATCTCTTTCGGTTTACAATCAATATAACCTCTGTCCTTGCAGCGTCCAGTGAGCACTTAACTTTGCTAATGTCTTCAAAAGCAAAAGGTCCTGCTATGTATTAACACATCCCTGTGGGCAACTGATATTGGTTGTCACTCGTCTTTTATGGAAGCAGATAACACCAGGAGTGTTACTGTTATGTGGATTGTAAGAAGACAGGAGGGAGGGGGTAACTTCACATTTCATTTAGGGGTATATATTAAAAAAAAAAAAAAAAAAAACAACAATAAAAAAAAACACATTAGGCTGTGGCTGGATACAACCAGTAATGTCCTCTGACTGAGGGGAACTTTTAGAGCTGGGTTCACACTTAAAGGGGTGTTCCCATCTCACACAATGATGGCATCCCTGAGATACACATCGATCTCAAATGGCCCCCAGAAAGTCTCCGCTTGTGCACGACTCTCTGTTCTGTTCTATGGCGTTTCCAGTGCAGGGGAGCGCTGTGTTCTCCATTCTGTTCTATGGGAATTTCCAGTACAGGGGAGCGCTGTGTTCTCCATTCTGTTTTATGGGAGTTCCCAGTACATGGGAGCGCTGTGTTCTCTCCATTCTGTTCTATGGGAGTTCCCAGTACAGGGCAGCGCTGTGTTCTCCATTCTGTTCTGTGGGAGATCCCAGTACAGGGGAGCGCTGTATTCTATACTCTGAACCCCCGTAGAACAGAATGGAGGGTTGTGTACAGGTGTGACCAGCCCTTCATTCTGAGTCAGCACTTTTGGGGGACCTTGTTGATTATCTTGGGATAGGGAATTTTGGGAATGGGCCCCCGAAAGTGTTGGCTTAGAATGGAGAACAGGTCACAGGAGTCTCCATTCTGTTCTTTTCGGAGTCCTAAAAATAGAACATTCCGCTCCCCTGTTCTAAGAACTCCCATAGAACAGAAGGGAGAACACCGCGCTCCTCCATACTGTTTTATGGGAGTTCCCAGTATAGGGAAGCGCTGTGTTCTCCATTCTGTTCTATGAGAGTTCCCGATAGAGGGCAGTACTCAGTTCTCCATTCTGTTCAATAGGAGTTCCTTGTATTGGGAACACTGCACTCTCCTATACAGGGATCTTCCATAGAAGAGGATCGAGAACACAGTGCTCCCCTGTACTGAACTCCCATAGAACAGAATGGAGAACACAGCGCTCCCCTGTACTGAACTCCCATAGAACAGAATGGAGAACACAGCGCTCCCCTGTACTGGGAACTCCCATAGAACAGAATGGAGAGTCGTGTGCAAGTGTGACCGGCTCTACAGTCTGAGCAGGCACTTTCGATGGCCAGTTCTCAAGACCGGTGCAGATCTCGCCTCTAGAATTTGCACCTATCATTAATTGAGGTCATATCCTATTGATATACCATCAGTGTGTGACACGGGAACACCCCTTTAATGTATTAGGTACATAATCTGCTACAGATTTTCCACAACTGTACAAACCTCCTTTTATCTACAGTTCACAAATCCACAACAGATTAGACGCGTTGCAGATTTTTACAGCCGATTTTATGTAGTAAATAAACTGCTGCTAAATCAATGTGTGACCTATGTGGTTTTCTGGGCGGGTTCAGCAGTGTAAAATTGATGTGTGAACCTGGCCCAACCCGGCGTCTCCCATCATGAGATGACTGCATCATATGGAGACAATCCTGCTTTATGACCTATTCACATGCTTTGTTTTTTTGTTTTTGCTTTTCCCCTCACCCCTCGTTAATTATGTGAATTTTTTACTATCCATATTGCATTTTATTATACACGTTATATTTTCTGCTTGTCAAATAAAATATAAACATTTTTGTATTCTGTAACTTTATTTAATGCAGCGGTCATTTCCTAGTCGCCCTTTTTTCTCTCATCTGTTTGGACACAGCAATGATCAGTGACCCCAGCTTTGCTGCCTCCTATTCTAGTGGACGGGGCAGATGAATCCACCTCTTGTCTTATGGGAGTTTTCCGCTCTGTACTTGTACTTTTGTCTCCTGATGCTTTACACTGCAGCTCTGCACCTTTAGGACGGTTCTATGATCAGGTACTACAATTTAGCTGCCCCGTCCCATCGGAGCAGGAGGCAAGTGAATACAACTCTCGTCTTGTGATAATTTCAGTTTAAAATATAGATCTTTTTGCAATGATAAAATTCACATCTCATGTGGGTTTGTTCTCTGTATAGTTATGTCGGGTTCAGGAGATGGGGGAAAGATATAGAGAAACCTACAAAAAGTGGAGAGAGCTGTAGGTATAGAGCACGGGTGTCAAACTGTGGCCCTCCAGCTGTTGGGAAACTACAACTCCCATCATGCCCACTGTTATAGATTATGCAAATTCATGATGGGAGTTGTAGTTTCGCAACGGCTGGAGGGCTGCCCTTTGACACCCCTGGTATAGAGAGTTAGGTAGATATAGAGATGGTTAGAAGGTAAATTGATATAGAGAAGACTCTAGAGATGGATAAAAGGTAGATGTATAGAGAGGGCAATGGAAGGTAGATGGACAGAGAGAGAGCTATAGAAAAAAGGTAGATAAAGAGCTATAGAAGGCAGATGACTATAGAGAGCTGTAAAAGGTGTGTGTGAGATAGATAGATATATATATAATGTGTATACACACACACAAGCAGTCCCCAACTTACATCCGTCCCCTAGTTACAAACAGACTTATGGGCATGGGGGCACTTGAAATTCCCTGTTCTACGCGATAGTACTGTAAAAACGACAATTTCCCGCTGTCACAGCTGCACATGAGGCAAAATTTTCTTAAGGGCAACAGACAGCAAAACCAAATGTAAAAAAAACCCCTTCCTGCACTTCCAATACAAAAAAAAAAAAAAACCCTTTTGTGTGGATTTTACACTTAATATATAATTACTGTTCCGACTTGATACAAATTCAATTTAAAAAAACCACGCCCCTATCCCGTATTTAACCCCGGGGGACTGCCTTTAAACCATTTTGAAACCAGAAGTTTCCATCCACTATAAAAAAGCCCCTCTCGGTTTTCTCAACTGACAGAAATCGAAAAAATTTCCTGATTTAGGTCAATTAGAAAAATTTTTTGGTTCCTATTTGCAGATCCAGAATAAGTTTTTTAAAAGGCATTTTTATTTTTTCTGTAAAAGTCATAACTTTCCAACCCCTGGGATTACTTGCCTTTTAAACAATTTGGACAGCTCATTGATGTCGGGTCTTTGGGAAAAGCTTCTGATTGGTTTATGGCAACTTGAGTTAGGATACATCTGTGGAGTATTTTTAATGCACACCACAAAAAACACTGCTTTGTGTGTAAATCTGGGAAAAGTCTAAAGAAAGGCACCAATATCAAAAAGAAAATTTGTAAATTTGCAAAAAGTCTGGATTACCCTTTGGTACAATTTTCCCAAAAACCCTAAAGGGTGCCTGTTATCTGTAAAAAACGGATTGCAATTAGATATACCGTCAGGAGGAGAGGGGTTTGTGTTCAGAAGAAATGCTTTGGTCGAGAGTGTATATCAACGCCAAGAACAAAAGAAAAAAGCCCTTTGTGAAGATTTGTCGGAAGCTGGTAAGTTGGTAATTATCCCAGTGAAACGAGTACTGTAACAACTGGGCTAAAGGGCCCATCTGCAGGAAAAACCCATTACTCCAAAAGAAACAAAAGTCGGTTTTTGTTTGAAAATACAAACAGGAACAAAGAGCAAAATTTTTGGGGAGAATGTCTTTGGTCTGAAAAAAAAGGGGGAATTGACTGTTTGGCCTAAACTTGTTATCTTAAAGGAAAAAATGAAACTTAAAAGCCTAAAAAATCATCCCAACGGGTGAAAAAGGGGGTGGCGCTTTCTTTTTGGGGGGTTGTTTTTGCTGCGGGAGGGACTGCTGGCTCATGAGGAAAAAAATTTGGGGCCCAAACTGAAGCAACATCTTAAGACATCAGCCAGGAAGTTAAAGTTGGCGGAAAAAGGTCTTCCAAAAGGAAATGTCCCCAAGGTACTGCCCCAACTAGCTACAGGGGCTTAAGGAGAACCAAATCAGGTTTGGGGGGATCCCAAAGTCGATTCAGCCCTTTGAAAATTTTTTGGGGAAAATGAAAAGGCAGGGCGGCAAGAGACCCCCAACATGGCTTAGTTACCCGGTTCTGTAGGGGGGAAAGGGCCAAAAATTCCCACCAAAAATTTATTGGGGTTGTGGAAGGATCCAAAAGATTCCCAAGGGGCTCAGTTTAATGGCAAAGCCACCAGTAGATACTAATAGATATGTATGGAAACTTCATGACTTTGCATGAGTAAGTATAAAATAAAAAAAAAGGCTTAAAAATGCTTCTCTCAATTATTCTGGCAATGGGAATATAAATAATTGTGGTTCTCTAATTGACTAAAACGGGTAGGTTATTCTGATTTAATGTGTCAGATAGTGTGGAGAGAATAACATGCAGTATGGGGCTTTTTATATAGTGGATGGAACTTCTGGTTTCAACTGTATGTGTGTGTGTTACCAGATTAAAATTTTACTGCTAGAAACTACCTAAGTAAATTTTTTAGTAGATGTGATGTTTCGTCCACTTTCAACGACCCAGGTATGTATTGTATGTATGTGGTGTGTGTGTGTATAATGTATGTATATATATATATACTATATGACTTTGATATATTTTATTATATATATATATATATATGAAAGCTACAGAAGGTAGATAAAGATAGAGCTATACAGATAGACGGTAGATAATGATATAAGAAATATCTGAGTACAAGCGCTCATTTCCAGTATCTTATCCACTAGTTCATCTCTCCTTGACTTATGCTTCACTCAGAATCCATCCGTTCTACTCTTGGGTCCAATGTCAGCACGCAGGTCATTCGTCAACCGGTCATTCATTAGATGGAGCGATAAAGCACAGCAGGCATCCAGGGTCATAGGATCTTGGGTTTAGAGAAAACCAGGTCTGTTCATTTTAAGGGCTCCTCTCCGCACGGCTTGGATATATTCACGCCGCAGAGTCGCGGCAGTGTGGAATAGAGTGCACACTCGTGCCAGTATGGAAGTTACTTGCCGGCTCTGACAAGTGAACCTGTCGCCAAGTATAGAGGGGTGTACAGAACCTGCAGGCAATGCTGTTCAAAACATTGTGTAGATTTTTCTGTAAGGGGGGATCAGATCGGCCATATTTGACTTCTTTTAGTCCAGGGCAGAGGGGTCTTCTCTTTTGGTCATGTGCAGATTTTTAGCCATAGGTAGAATTGATCCTTATGCCACAAAAAATCCTCTAAAACGGCTCTTTCCAGTTGATTGGAAACTACAACTCCCATCATAAGAGTTGTAGTTTCTCAATAGCCATTGCCATGTAGGTCTCTGCACTGCCTCCTCTCGCATCAGTCTCCTTGCCTCCCCCCTGTACTTTTCCTGTCCTCCTCAAGGATGCACCACTCCTATATATACACCCAGCACCTCCAGGCTGTGCAGCGTCACTATGGTCCCCTTACTGCTGCTGCCATCCCTCGTAGTCCTCCTCCTCCTATACTTGGGATGTTCTCACACCAAATGTGGTCCCTCACGACTCGGCCAGTACCCTCCACGTCCCACACCCCTGCCCTTACTGGGCAATCTGCTAGATGTGGGGCACAGCGATCTACCTCTCCACTTCATACACCTGGCCCAGAAATATGGCCCTATCTATCGGCTCAGCTTCTGGGGTCAAGGTGAGTATGTGATGGTGGGATTTTTTTATGGGACCTTTTTACCAAAAATTTTGCTTTACTGCTAAAACTACAAAGTCCATTTTTAGTAATATTTCACCACATCCAACACTCGGGTACCCATATATATGGGTCATTAATGGCACTACTACCACAAAAGTGACAACCAAAGGGGTTGTTACTTTTCTTGCTACTATCGTGGCATTATACACAGTATAATACTGTGATTTGGAGGAGAAGAGTTGGGCTTTTGGGCATTGTATGGCAGCATTTATGCACAGTATGGTGCTATGATTTGGGAAAGAGTGGCGTTCTTTGGGCACTGTATGGTGGTATTTATGCAGAGTATGGGGCTGTGATCTGGGAAGGAGAGTTGAATTTGAATTCTGTTGGAACTGTATGGCGGTATTTATGCACAGTATGGGCCTGTGATTTCGGGAGGAGAGTGATTTCTGTGGGCACTGGTAGCATTTATGCGCAATATGGGGCTATGATTTGCGGAGGAGAGTTGAGTTCTGTGGGCATTGTATGGCGGCATTTATACAAAGTTTGGCACTATGATTTGGGAAGGAGAGTTGAGGTCTGTGAGCACTGTATGGCAGTGTTAAAGGGGTTGTCTCACTACATTGATTCATCTTACCTCAGTCCTATTTTCTTGGTTTCATTTTGAATTCAGGGGCGTTTTTACTGGCTTTTACTAGGCTGCAGTGGAAGCCAGGTCTGTAGCTATAGCAACCCGTGCTGGCAGCCTATCGGGAGAGATCAAACAGGTCTTTAGCTATAGCAACCCGTGCTGGCAGCCTATCAGGAGACATCAAACAGGTCTGTAGCTATAGCAACCCGTGCTGGCAGCCTATCAGGAGACATCAAACAGGTCTGTAGCTATAGCAACCAGTGCTGGCAGCCTATCAGGCGCGATCAAACAGGTCTGTAGTTATAGCGACCAGTGCAGGCAGCCTATCATGAGAGATTAAACAGGTCTGTAGCTATAGTGACCAGTGCTGGCAGCCTATCAGGAGAGATTGGACAGGTCTGTAGCTATAGTGACCAGTGCTGGCAGCCTATCAGGAGAGATGGAACCAGTCTATAGCTATAGCGACCTGAGGAGCTGATGCAACCCATACAAGAGGGGATATCTAGGAATAGGTAGGACACTATTAATGGACACATATTGCATAGTGACCTGTTTTTGCAAGATCTTTAACATAAAAAGCAGCAATCCCTGTAGTGAGACAACCCCTTTAATGTCTGCATGGCACTGTGATCCGGGGATAACATTTTGGGTTCTGTGGGCACTGTATGGCCGGATTTATGCACAGTATGGCACTGTCATATGAGGAGGAGAGTAATTTCTGTGGGCACTGTATGGTGGAATTTATGCACAATATGGTGCTATGATTTAGGGAGGAGATATAGACAATGGATACATATATCACAGGGCTATCTTATGACACTGTAGAGGTTTGCACAGTTTTCCAGCATACGTTTCTTTCTTTATTCAGTCCTCATGAGATCCATCCTAATTTGGGTGGGTAATAAGGGATCATTAAGGACACAGGTCCTCTATCTCCCTGAGGGGATGTTGATATCGGGCCCTTGATGAACCTATGTTTTCTAACTAACACAAATGCGTCAAGACAGGATATAATTTTCTAGAGCCTGATCTATGGGACAGAAAATAATAGAGTCGGCTCTATTTGTTCTTAGGACATGTTTAGCATCATTTAGAAAGAGCCATGGCTTGAGTGGGGCCGCCCCTTTCAGAGCGATTACTCTGCATCCATATAGGAGCAGATTAGGTATTCAATAGAGATAGTGGATGCTTTATCTTATCCCTTATTCCCCACCCAAATCAGGATGGACATTATGAGGAATGAATAAAGCGTATGCTGGAAAACTCCGCACAACTCTACAGTATCGTAAGTTACCCCTTGTGATATATGGATAGACTGTGTGTATCTTGCTGAGGGTAAAGCATTCAATTATGTGACCTGACTTCATATGTGATTATTAATGTGTGTATTTCTAGATTATTAGTAAAAGTTATATTTGTAATTAGGGTGACCTGATTTAGGAAGGAGAGTTGAATTCGGTGGGTACAATGTGGCATTTTGATTTGAGGAGATAATTGTGTTCTGTGGGCACAGTATAGCACTATGATTTGGGGAGAAGAGTTGAGTACTGTGAGCACTGTATGGCGGCATGTATGCACTGTATGGTGCTATAATGGGGGTGGGAGGGGGTCCACATGCACTACTCACAAAAAGTCAGGGATATTTGAGTTTTGGTTGACATTTCAGATTGGACTTAAAATTTCTTGAACATTTTCTTAAATGGACTAAACGAGCCGATCTCTTCCCTTTAAAATGCACATGTCCAATTGTTCAGTGCTTCAGTACTTTTTGCACAACTTGCTGATCTCTAACGAGGAGCTTTAATGCCTCTCACCTCCCTTATAGGGGTCGTCTTACTACAAGGATTGCTTGTTGTGTTAAAGATCTTGCAAAAACAAGTCACTGCAATACGTGTCCGTTAAGGGCCCGTTTACACGGCAATGGACAAATACCGATCAGTTCATCCGACCAGTATTTATCCGGTTTGTGGGCCGCGCACACGGCTGCGGGGGGGCGGCTTTTCTCCACAATGAGCAGAGAAAAGCCCTCCCCCTTCACATTCACTTGTTCATTTTCCGTCCGAAAACTGGACGGAAGAATGTGCATATTGAATGCTTTTCAGGCGCCCCGCGAGCAGAAAAACCGCCGGGCGGAAAACCCATGCAGTGGGGACTGCTGCACGGGTTCTCCATAGGAGCCCGTTGTGCTCATTTGCGGACGGTTCTTCAGACGGTCTGCAAAACCGCAAACCATTGAAAAACCGGGAACGTAAAACCCTGTGCCGTGGGGACATGTCCATTATCAGTGTCCCAATCTAATTCCTAAGATATCCCTCTTGTATGGGCTGCATCATCTCCCTCAGGTCACTATAGCTACCAGACCTGTTGAATTTATCTTGATAGTGTCCAGCGCTGGGTCGCTTAGCTACAGACCTGGCTTCTACTGCAGCATAATAAGAAGCCAGGTAAACCGAGCCCTGATTCAAAATGGAACAAGATAGAAAGGACTGAGGTGTAATGAATCAATATAGTGAAAAACCCCCTTTAAACATGCCTGGAGTTGGGCATTCATCATCCCCTCCGCAGGGCAGGGGTTAAAATGAAGCGTTCCATGTGTGAGGACCCAAAAGGAGTCTACTTCTTTCGTGACTCTTCCTCTCTCTGTATCTCTGAACAAATGCTGCGAACTGTGAATTCTAATTCAGTTGTCATTCCGCTGAGAGCATCCGCTTAAACCCCTGCAAGGGGCGGGACTGCGTTTAAATTATAAGGTGTTGTCTTGGTCTCATAATTTCAAAATGTGAAAAGCAGGATGAGAAGGACGGTTTATATCCCAATTCAAATTGATCCCCTAAGTTTATTGGGTGAGTCAAGAATCAAACACTTGTTGGGACTTTTGCCTTTAGGTTCTTTAGAGATCAGCAACTTGTGCAAAAAGTACTGAAACGCTGAACAGTTGCGCATGTGCAGCTAAAGGGAAGAGATCGGCTCATTTACTGCATTTATAAAAAAAAAAAAAGAATTCAAGAAATTTTATATTCAACCAGAAGCCAAATATCCCTAACTTTTTGTGAGTAGTGTATGTCATATATTTTAAAATGTATTAACACAACTTTATTTTCCGACATGTGAAAAGATAATAGGTAAGAGAGTCCTGGTGCTCACACCCCCAAATATTTCTAGAACCTTGTGAGCACCCCGCACACCGGTAGTAGAGAGATGCTATTGGGCTCTCCATTGATTTTATTGAAACTCACATGTGTACTTATGGGATAGACAGATATTAGATGGCAGAGTTGACGTTGATGGTGAGAGTTGTCAGTATTTTGTGTGGAGCACTTAGAAGGTGCTGGGCAGCCGCCTATCTAGCAGTATGGATGCCACCGTGGTGCGCTATACATAACCCTAGGGCAGGCCAGGGCCACTTCTTTTGTGGGAGAAATGCAGAGAAAGAGAGAGAGTGTGTAAGAGTCATGTGCTCAAACTACAGGGTTGTCCTAAAGCAGCAAGACCACTGATGGGCCCCAAAAAGCAACAGGAATCCAGGAATAAACCATGGTTGGCTCCAAGAAGCAACTCTACTAGTGGGCCCCAATAATCTTCTACACTGGAGGCCCCAGGAATCATCTCCATTGGTGGTCCCCAAGAAATCTTCATACCACTGGTGGCCCCCTAGGATCATCTCTCCATGGTGGGCCCAAGAATCTTCTAACACAATGATGGCCCCAGGAATCATCTCCATTGGTGGGCTCCAAGAATCAACTCTACTGGTGTGTTCCAACAATCAAATCCAGTCGTGGGCCCCAAGTATCAGCTCCCCTGGTGGGCCCCAAGTATCAACTCAACTGGTGGAGCCAAAGAATCAACTCCATTGGTGGGCCCCAAGTATCAACTCCACTGGTGGGCCCCAAGTATCAACACCACTGGTGGGCCTCAAGAAGCAACTTACTTGATGGGCTCCAAGTATCAACTCCACTGGTGGCCCCAAGTATTAACGCCACTGGTTGGCCCAAAGAATCAGCTTCACTGGTGGCCACAGGAATCGGCTCCACTGACGGGCCCCAGGAATCAACTCCACAGGTGGCCCCTGGTAACCAGTTTCACTGATGGGTCCCAGGCACCCCAATCTGACACGGGCTGCATTGTAAACTGTGGTGAAATCTGTGTGAAGAAACAACTGAAATGAGACGGAAAACCCTTTGTGTGTCTATAGCCTCAGGCTGAGTTCACATGCATGAAAAACCGCAATGTAATACGCAGCACAAATCTGAGGGCTCTCTCGGATCTCTGCCAGGAACTTCACTGCATGTTGGGCCGGATATTGGCCTGACCCCTCTCCTCGCTCCTGACGTGGGGATAACGCATAAATAATTGCTGTGCACCTGTTTCTGCTTACGAGTCGCGTTGATGAGTTATGTACCATGTGCCCCATTGATGCGTATTCCTATATACACCAAATGTGTGGCTGAGGGATGGTTATGAGGTTGTTTTTGGGTACTAGTCTTGAGTGGTGGTCACAGGTCTACGGTTCTTCTAGTCTGACTGCTGTCACCTCTTCCGCCATCTTGTGCCCCCACAGACATTGTCGTATTGAACAACGCAGCATTAATCCGGGAGGCTCTGATTAAGAAGTGGGCCGACTTTGCCGGCAGACCCCGGAGCTATGTAGGTAGGTCTGTGGTGGGGGGCTTATACCTAGAATAAGACGCCATTGTTGACGTTGGCTCACACGCCATCTTCTATCATCCATGGTGCAGGTGACCTGATCTCGATGGGGGGCAAAGACTTGTCCCTGGGAGACTACACTCCTGTCTGGAAGGTGCAGAGACGTCTCACTCACCTGTCCCTACAGAAACGGGTGAGACGGGGCCTGGAGACCATGCTGGCGGCAGAGGCCAGGGAGCTGTGCCAGGTGAGCAGGGTTCAGTGGGGTGATACAAGGGGGTCCTCCGCCCCTTTACTGGGGGCAGTTTTGAGTGCATTTCTCAGTGGGAGGATTGGGATAGTTTGGGTGCCATAGGTTACATGGCATATTGGACACTATATTGGGCATTATAGGTCACTGAGAGTCCCTCTTCTCTATCCTCTTTCAGGATTTCATGAACAGAAATGGCGATCCATTCAGTGTGGCTGAAGACTTCTCCCGCCGCACGTGCAAAGTGATCGCGGAGCTGACGTTTGGCACATCGGTGAGATTGCATTTTAGTCCAAAGCTCCTATCTCCATTCACCAGGCAGCTTATCCTATACAACTACTGGTGAAGCAGAGCTGAGTGTGTCCCTGGCTCCTATCTCCACTGAACAGGCAGCTTATCCTATAAAACTACTGGTGTAGCAGAGCTGAGTGTGTCCCTGGTTCCTATCTCCACTGACCAGGCAGCTCATCCTGTAGAACTACAAGTATAGCAGTGCTGAGTGTGTTCCTGGCTCCTATCTCCACTGACCAGGCAGCTCATCCTGTAGAACTACAAGTATAGCAGTGCTGAGTGTGTTCCTGGCTCCTATCTCCACTGACCAGGCAGCTCATCCTGTAGAACTACAAGTGTAGCAGAGCTGAGTGTGTTCCTGGCTCTTGTCTCCACTGACCAGGCAGCTAATCCCATAGAACTACAAGTGTAGCAGAGCTGAGTGCGTCCCTGGCTCCTATCTCCACTGACCAGGCAGCTCATCCTATACAACTATCTGTGTAGCAGAGCTGAGTGTGTCTATGACTCCTACCTCCACTGACAAGGGACCTTATCCTATACAACTACCATGGTAGCAGAGCTGAGTGTGGCCATGGCTCCTGTCTTCACTGACCAGGCACCTTATCCTATACAACTACCGGTGTAGCAAAGCTGGGTGTGTCCCTGGCTCCTATCTACTTTGACCAGGTACTTCATGCTGCAAAACTACCAGTGTAGCAGAGCCGAGTGTGTGCAGAGGTGAATGTGTTCCTGGCTCCTGTCTTCTTTGACCAGGTACTTCACTCTGTACAACTATTGGTAGCTGAGTGTGTCCCTGGCTCCTAACTCCACTGATCACACACTTCAACCTGTACAACTTCTGGTGTAGCAGAGCTGAGTGTATCCTTGGCTCCTATCTCTTTTGACCAGGCATTTCATCCTATACAACTACAGGTGTAGCAGAGCTGGGTGTGCCCCTGGCTCCTGTGACCAGGCACGTCATCCTATACCAGTACCGGTATAGCAGAGCTGAGTATGTCATTTGGCATGAATCATTGTGATAGCATGATGTGTTATCGTCCATAAAAGTGCAAATACACCTCCTGCATTGCCATAATGCTAGCTGTGTCTAAGCTCTCTTGGGCCACATAAACTGACGCATCGGGCTGAATTCGGCTCCTGGGCCTTTTGTCCTGTAACAGTTATCCCAGTGCTCAGAAGGAATAGACAAGCTGAGCTCTGCTACATCTGTATATTCTGTATGTTCAGTGTGGTACACAAGGCTGGCCTTTACTGGGATGGTCTCCCCTGCTGTACAATCCCATATTTGCTGTCAGAAATAACATATAGTGATACAGAGTGCACATAACCGTACCAGCAGGACTGGGACAAGGGATCCTGGTGCCCCAGGCAAATAAGACATATAGCGCCCCCCAATGGAAAATAGGTCAAATTATTTTCAGTCCCTTCCCTTCTGGGAAAGCTGAGTGACCACCATGACGGATTCCTTCTACCAGTAAAAGGGCTGTTCCCACCATAGCCTCTGATGGCATAGTGATAGGACCTGATGGGTGCTGGTCCCAGCTCTGGGTGCTTCATCCCCTGCCTTCTGTCTCTCGCAGTACGAGCTGTCGGACCCCGCGTTCCAGGACATCCACAGGTGCATTGTCAATATAGTCAAGCAGTTTGAGGCTCCGGCTGTCGGCCTCTTGGATTTCATCCCATTCCTGAGGGTAAGAATAAAATGAAAGAAATCCAGTACCCGGCGCCCGGAGATGTGCTTGGCTTTTGGGAAAGTCACTCAGTGTTAAATTCAAACAACCCCCGAGTGACCCTCACCCAGTTGTTTTCTATACAGTCAGGTAGACCCGACCTGAAGAACATATAAGGCCTCATTTATGACATCTGTCTAACAGTAAGGGTATGTTCACACCACGTATTTGCGGGGCGCCGAAGTATGACCCACAAACACGATACAATTTACAAGTACAGCGCTCATTAAGAGCTGTGTAAAATCACCCTCATCATTCAGACGATGATGATTTTACAATCGCATTTCTTGACGCGTAATGTAGGCCCATAAAAAGGAGTGACCTGCCTAGGAATAGAAAACTATACGAGGCAGAGATCGCTGCAGCGCTGCAAATGGCGCGTACCTGAACACACCCTAAGACTGTCTGTGTTGCCTATAGCAACCAATCAGAGCCCATAGCTACCAATCAGAGCCCATAGTAACCAATCAGAGCACATAGCAACCAATCATAGCCCATAGTGACAAATCAGAACTCATAGCAACCAATCAGAGCTCATAGCAACCAATCATAGCCCATAGCAACCAATCATAGCCCATAGCAACCAATCAGAGCACATAGCAACCAATCATAGCCCATAGTGACAAATCAGAACTCATAGCAACCAATCAGAGCCCATAGCAACCAATCAAAGCCCATAGCAACCAATCATAGCCCATAGTGACAAATCAGAACTCATAGCAACCAATCAGAGCCCATAGCAACCAATCAGAGCCCATATTAACCAATCAGAGCCCATAGCAACCAATCAGAGCCCATAGCAACCAATCAGAGCTCATAGCAACCAATCAGAGCTCAGCTTTCATTTCTTATAGTGCTCTGGAAAAATAATAGCTGAGCTCTGATTGGTTGCTATGGCAACAAGGACAGTCTTACACTTTTCATAAATGACTCCCATAGTCTGCAGGCTGCCAAGCGATTTCTAGTGGCCTGCAAACCAGACTGCAAAGGAAGGGGCTTGTGCAAACCACACCCCAAAATGGCCGTTCAGTTGTTGTATGGGGCGTTCCTGGGTGATTTGAGGGCATTTTGGGGTAGTCCAGAGGCATTCCCAGCAGTCCATGGGGTATTCCTGGACGGTCCAGGGGCATTCTCAACGGTCCATAGAATGTTCCCGGACAGACCAGGGGCATTTCCGGCAGTCTATGGCGTGTTCCCGGGCAGTCCAGGGGAGTTCCCAGCTGATTTATTGGTATTCCCGACAGTCCATGGTGGGTTCTCAGGCCTTCATGGTGTGCTTCTGGGTGGTCCAGGGGCATTTCTGGGCTGTCCAGGGGCATTCCTGATGGTCCATAGAGTGTTCCTGCGGCGTCCAATGGCAAATCCAGGTGGTCCAGTGGCATTCCAGGCAGTACACGGGGTGTTCCTGGGTTGTCCAGGGGCATTCCCAGCGGTCCAGGGGCGTTTCCATGCGGTCCAGGGGCATTCTCAGCGGTCTATAGAGTGTTCCTGGACAGTCCAGGGGCGTTTCTGGCAGTCCGGGGTATGGTGACATGAACCAGCGTTAGCCAATCACCCCTAAATGTACCGGCTCCCATGTAACTGATCTGTCATTCGGTTATTACATCAATAGGAGGATATTTTTGAAGACACCCATTTCTTTGGTTTCCTTCCATACAGAAGTTCCCAAACAAATCCTTATCTCGTCTCTTAAGAGCTGTGGATAGAAGAGATGGGTTTGTGAGGAGCCAGTTGGAAGGACATAAGGTGAGTGAGGAACATCATGCGGTCATCATACCGTAATATCATGATACTTGCATCTGCCTCTTGCATCAGGTTCATCTCCCAGAAGAAGAGTCACAGGAAGACATTTTACATGAAATGATCCGTTTTCTTAAAGAAAATAGCAAGGTTGAAGACGGAGATGCACCGGATCTCACAGAGGAGCATCTTCACATGGCCGTGGTGGACCTGTTCATTGGAGGCACCGAGACTACAGCATCTGTACTAACCTGGGCTGTGGCCTACCTTATCCACCACCCTGAGGTACATCCATGTCATATATCATAGCCTAACGCAGCAATGTGACTAGAAGCAAGAATGTGCTGGGCAAACTCTTCAATACCTTCAATCCAGGCATTTACCCAGTCAATGTAAAAGTTAAAGTACGGGCATGCTTACTAGAAGCAGAAAAAAAACACACTAAAAACACAACTCTATGACCTGTAAAATGTTCAGTACACTGTAGAATGGGAGCGTGATGAAATTCAGACCCTTAGTCGGACCTCAAACTTAAGTCAGACTCTAGAATTAAATCAGACCTCAATGATAATTCAGACCACCAAAATGCATTCAGGCCCCCATCTATTTATTTTTTGCTCCTCACTCCTGGGTTCTCTTCACTTCTGAACATTGCCCCACCAAGCTCCTGATGCTGGGCACCAAACTAAATTCAGACCCCAGACCAGACCCCATAGGTAATTCAAACCACCAAACTAAATTCAGAACCCAGACCAGACCCCATTGTAATTTTAAACCACCAAACTCAAATTCCAGACCCCAGACCAGACCCCATTGTAATTTTAAACCACCAAACTAAATTCAAACCCCATAAGTAATTCAAACCACCAAAGTAAATTCATATCCCAGACCAGACCCCATTGTAATTCAAACAACCAAGCTAAATCCAGACCCCATAGGTAATTTAAACTACCAAACCAAATTCAGACCCCAGACCAGACCCCATACGTAATTCAAACCACCAAACTAAATGTAGACCCCAGACTCCATAGGTACTTCAAACCACCAAACTAAATTCAGACCCCAGACCAGACCCCATAGGTACGTCAAACCACCAAACTAAATTCAGACCCCAGACCAGACCCCATAGGTAATTCAAACCACCCAACAAAATTCAGACCCCAGACCAGACCCCATTGTAATTCAAACAAACTAAAACCAGACCCAGTAGTTAATTCAAACCACCAAGATAAATTCAGACCCCATAACATACCCCCATCTGTTTACTTACCGTTCCTCACTCCTGGCTTCTCTTTGCTCCTGGCACTTCCACACCAAGCTCCTGATGCTGGTCACCACAATAAATTCAGACCCCAGACCACCTCCTATTTCCTTACCCCTCCTCACTCTTGGCTTCCAGCACTGCCACACCAAGCTCTTAATGCTGTCCAATGACCAAAGCTTTTGTTCCAGGCTGCATTTGGCCCCCGTCTATAATAGTCATGCCAATGATATGTCAGGCTGGGACTCTTTCCAGGCTGTTGAAATGTTGCATATTCATTTTAGTCAGATAAAAGCCTCAGTAGAAAACTCTTTGAGTTGACGTCTAGTGTCTTACAATGTGTACACAATCCTACATCAGACAGATGTGAGGAAGTCATTGAGGATCTGCAGATGTGCTTCCTTTCAGGCTCAGGAGAGAATTCACCAGGAGATCATTAGCGTGTTGGGAAATGATCGATATCCTACATATTCAGACCGTAACAGTATGCCGTATCTCAACGCCACCATCACAGAGATGCTGAGACTGCGCCCGGTGGTGCCCATTGCGGTACCACATTCTACCACTAGGGATACCAGGTATAATAGACTATAATTGGAAGAGAACAAACTATTCAGTTCTATGTCACAAATTTGGGGTAAATATAACTGTTAATACATTTTCTATTTCCCACTTAGCATTGCAGGTTTTACCATTCCAAAAGGGACCACCGTGATCCCAAATATCTATGCAGCTCATCATGATGAAACGATCTGGGGAAATCCTGAACAGTTCTGTCCTGGTATGAACCTACTGATATGTGATTGTTGTAAACTAGTAAAAAAATAGGCCTAAGACCTATTCACCAGAGAAGCATCCATGTTGAGGATCATTTCAGATTTAAAGGGTTGTACCCACCATAGACTTTGATGGCAAATCGATATGATAAACCATCAAAGTCTGATAGGGCAGTGAGTCCCATCTCTGATCTCTGGAACCTGACGCTATCTCGGGAATGGACCCCCCCAAAAGTGTTGGCTAATTTTGGGGAGTGGTAAACTTGGACACCATCTCCCAATCTGTTATGGAGTTTTGATATGGAACACAGTGCTCCCCTGTAGGGGAACTCCATTGAACAGAATGGAGAGAACACAGGTCCCCTGTATGGGAAATCCCATAGAAAGAATGGGGGGAACACGCGTCCCCTGTATGGGAACTTCCATAGACAGAATGGAGAAAAACAGCACTCCCCTTATGGGAACTCCCATAGAGAGAAGGGAAAACGCACTCCCCTGTACTGGGAATCCCATAGAACAAATGGAGAACACGCCTCCCCCCGTATGGGACTGCCCCTAGAAAAAGAATGGAGAACACGCGCTCCCCGTCCTGGGAACTCCCATAGCAGGTGGGAACCAGTGCTCCCCCGTACGGGAACTCCCATTTGAATGGGAAAGGAAACAAGTGTTCCCCCCGTAAAAGGGAAAAAATCCCAAGAAACCCCAAAAAAATGGGATACAGTGCTCCCTTTTTGGGGACTCCATGAATGGAATGGAGAACCAAATGTCCCTGTACTGGGAACTCCCCTAGAAAAGTTTTAGAGGAACACAGCGCCCCCCCCGATGGGAAATCCCATAGAACAGAATGGAGAACACAGCGCTCCCTGTACT
Organism: Phyllomedusa bahiana; assembly: GCA_025379985.1. Classification (NCBI taxonomy): domain Eukaryota; kingdom Metazoa; phylum Chordata; class Amphibia; order Anura; family Hylidae; genus Phyllomedusa; species Phyllomedusa bahiana. The sequence continues at coordinate 44,279 of JAODAL010027860.1, forward strand.
GGGTTTCCCCCAAAGAAAAGAATGGGGAGAAACACGTGCTCCCCTGTACTGGGAAAATCCCATAAAAAATGGGGAAGGGAGAAACACAAATGCTCCCCTGTATGGGAATTTTCCCATAGAACAGAAAGGAGAGAAACACAGTGCTCCCCCCTGTATGGGAACTCCCCATAGAAAGGAAAGGGGAAACCCCAAACGTTACCCCCTGTACTTTGGGAACTCCAAAAAGAATGGAGAAAACAGGCCCCTGTACTGGGAAACTCCATTGAACAGAATGGAGAAACAGGCCCCCCCCGTACTGGGGGAAAACCCCCTAGAAGGGAAAGGAGAACACGGCTCCCCCCGTACTGGGAAATAAAAAGAAAGATGGAGAACACAGTGTCCCCTGTATGGGAATCCCCTAGAACAAAATGGGAGAAAACCCCTGCTCCCCCGTACTGGGGGAACTCCCTAGAAGGGAAAGGAAGAAACAGCGTCCCTGTACTGGGAACTCCCATGAAAAGGGAGAAAAAAAGGCTCCCCTGTACTGGGAAATCCCCTAGAAGATGGAGACAACTCCCCCTTACTGGGGGAAATCCCATAGAATGGAATTTGGGAAAACAGCCTCCCCCCTACTGGGAACTCCCATAGAACGAATGGAGAACACAGCGCTCCCCTTACTGGCAACTCCCATAGAACAGAAAGGAGAACAGCGTTTCCCTGTCTGGGAATCCCATGAAAAAAAAAATAAACCCCCGTGTTCCACTGTATGGGAATCCATAGAACAGAATGGAGAAAAACAGTGTTCCCGTATGGGAACTCCCCTAGAATGGAATGGAGAAAACAACACCCCTGTATGGGAACTACCATTGAATGGGATTTTGGGGAAAAAAGCGCTCCCCTGTATGGGAAAATCCCCTAGATCAAAAATGGAGAAACGCGCTCCCCTGTACTGGGAACTCCCATAGAATGTCATGGAGAACACAGTGTCCCCTTACTGGGAACACCTGAAAGGAATGAAGAAAACAGCGTTCCCCCGTCTGGGAAAATCCCTAGAATAGAGAACACATCGTCCCCCGTACTGTGAACTCCCATAGAACAGAAGGAGAACACAGCGCACTCCTGTACTGGGAACTCCCCCGAATGGAAAAACACAGTGCTTCCCGTTTCTGGGAAAAACCCCATAGAATGGAATGGAGAACACCAAATTTCCCCTGTACTGGGAACTCCCATAGAATGGAATGGAGAACAACGCCCCCCTTATGGGAACTCCCATAGTTTTTCATGGAGAAAAACGCGCCCCCCCTGTACTGGGAATCCCTAGAAAGGGAGGAGAACCAGCGCTCCCTGTATGAAACTCCCCTAGAAAGGGAAAGGAGAACACAGCGCCCCCTGTATGGGAGCTCCCCCAGAACGAATGGAGGAACCAGCGTCCCCGTACTGGGAATGTATAGAATGTATGGAGAACACGTGCTCCCTGTACTGGGGGGAAATCCCAAAAGAAGGAATGAAAAAACACAGCGCTCCCCGTACTGGGAACTCCCCCTAGATAGAATGGAGAACACCGTCCCTGTACTGTGAACTTCCCTAGAACAGAATGGAGAACACAGCGACTCCCTTTACTGGGAACTCCCATAGAAACCTTTTGGGGAAAAAAGCACTCCCTGTAAAATGGGAAACTCCCCAATAGAATGGAAAGGAGAAACAACCCCTCGTTTGGGAACTCCATGAATGGAATGGGAAACACGCGCTCCCCCTCGGGAAAAAAACCCCATAGAATGTCAAAAAGGAGAACACAGGTCCCCTGTACTGGGAACTCCAAAAAGAATGGGATGGGGGGAAAACAAGCGCTCCTCTTTATTGAGAACCTCCCCCATAGAATGGAATGGAAACACAGCGCTCCCTGTAATGGGCTCCCAAGAACAGAATGGAGAACACACGTCCCCTGTACTGGGAAACTGTCATAGAATGGAATGGAGAAACAGTGCTCCCTGTACTGGGAATCCTAGAAAGTTTTGGGGATCACATCGCTCCCCTGTACCTGTGAACTTCCCATAGAACAGGAATGGAGAAAAAACCCGCGCTCCCCTGTTTGGGAAAATCCCCTAAAACAGATGGAGAACAAGTGCTCACTTTTTTGGGAAAATCCCATAGAAAGGAAAAGGAGAACACCCAACACTCCCCCGTTATGGGAAATAATTAGAAAAGGGAAAGGAGGGAAAACAAATTTTTTCCCGCTCCCCTGTACTGGGAATCCCATGGGCGGGAAAACAAAAAGGGGGGAAACAGGGGCCCCCCTCCCCCTGTACTGGGAACCCCATAGAAAACAGAATGGAAACACAGCGGTCCCCTGTAATGGGGAAAAATCCAAAAGAACAGAAGGAGAAAACACCCAAATGCTCCCCTTTATGGGAACCCCATAGAATGGAATGGAGGAACACACCCCCCTGTACTGGGAAAATCCCTAGAATGGAAAGGAGAACACCGCTCCCCTGTATGGGAACTCCCATTTGAAACAGAATGGAGAAACACAGGCTCCCTGTTGGAACTCCCATAGAAAAGAATGGAGAAAAAACACGTCCCCTGTACTTTTGGAAACTTCCCTAGAACAGAATGGAAACACAGCGCCCCTGTATGGGGGAAATCCCAAATAGAAAACTTAAAATTTTGGGAACACAGCCTCCCCTGTATGGGAAACTTTTTTTCCCAATTTGAATGGGAAAGGAGAACCAACTCCCCTGTACTGGGAACTCCCCCTAGAATGGAATGGAGAACAAGCGCTCCCCTGTATGGAAATCCCCTTGAATGTCATGGAGAACCCAGCGTCCCCTGTACTGGGAACTCCCATAGAAAGGGATGGGAACACAGCGCTTCTTATTTAGAAAACCCTAGAAAAGGAATGGAGAAAACAGCGCTCCCCCTGTACTGGGAATCCCCTAGACAGAAGGGGAAACACAACGATCCCTGTCTGGGAACTGTCATGAATGGAATGGGAAAACGTGCTCCTTGACTGGGAACTCCCATAGATGAATGGAGAAAAAATCGCTCCCGTACTGTGAACTCCTAAACAGAAAAGGAGAACACAGCGCTCCCTGTATGGGAATCCCCTAGAACAGAAAGGGAACCAGTGCTTCCCTTTACTGGGAACTCCCATAGAATGGAAAGGAAACAAAAACACTCCCCTGTACTGGGAACTCCCCTAGAATGGAATGGAGAACACATCGCTCCCCGTCTGGGAATCCCATGGAAAAAGAAAGGGAAACAGCCCCTCCCCTGTATGGGAAAACCCCTAGAACAGAATGGGAACACGCCTCCCCGTAATGGGAAAAACCCCTAAAAAGAATGGGAACACCAGTGCTCCCCTTTATGGGAACTCCCCTGAATGGAATGGAGAAAAGCGCTCCCCTGTACTGGGAACTCCATGAATGGAATGGGAAAACATCGCTCACTGTTGGGAAATCCCATAGAACAGAATGGAGAACACAGACTCCCCCGTACTGGGAAAAATCCCATGAACAGAATGAAGAACACAGACTCCCCTGTACGGGGAAATCCATAAGAAAGAAAGGAGAAACACAGCCTCCCTGTACTGGGAACTCCCTAGAAGGGATGGAGAAACCACAGGCTCCTCTGTATTGGAAACTCCCTTAGAATGGAATGGAGAGCCATGCGCAAGTGCAACCGGAAATCTAAGCTGAGACTTTCGGGAGCCTGTTCCGAGAGAGGTGGGGGTTCTAGAAATGGGACCCACACCTTTTAGACTTTGACATTGTATCCTATATGCCATCAAAAATCTATGGGGGGGAAACATCCCCTTTTAAAGTTGAAAGGGAATTTGTGAAATTAATTGAAATTTAGTATCAAATTTTAGTAGACAGAAAAAATGGGGTGTTCCTCTATATCTTGATTTCCCAGGTACCCCACTTTTTACATATCTATGGTGTCGTATAATTTTCATTGATTGAAAATTTAACCCAAAAAACCCTTTTCTCTTCTAGAACGGGTTTTCCTTTACCAGTCTGAAGGAACGTCCCTCCCCGGGCTCTCCTCCCTTTCAGTATTGGGGGGAAAACTTTTGCCCGGGGGGGAAAAGGGCCTTTGGGGTTTTGGAAATATTTTTCCCCCTTCTCATCTTTTGAGAGATTTTTTTTTTCTCTCATATCTCACCGGCCTTTTTTCCCCGTTTTTCACGGGTTTTCTTTGGGGTTAATCTGAAAAATCATTCCCTTTTTTGATTCGGGGGGCCCCTTTTCGAGTAAATCCCGGCAATTTTTAACGAGACCTCTTGAAAATTTTTTGGCTGTGGAAAAATTTTTTTTGGGGCTTGTGCTAGGGAAACAAAATGTAAATTTTTTCCCCCCATAATGGTTATTGGGAAACCCCCAAAAAATTTTTTTCAGGAGGGCGGGGCATGATTTAACGCCTTAAAATATTCAAGGAATTTGGGGAAGTTTTATATTGGAAAACCCGTTTATTTTGCATATTTCCCCATGATCTGAAAACCCTTGAAGTGAATTAAGAGGGTGAAATCTGATTCATTGGACGGATGCCTTGGAGGTAACAGGGCCCCTTAATTTACAAACGGGTCCCCTTTTCTTCTTTTCTAAAATTCTTTGCCCAAAAAACAAGAAAAGATCAAATTTAAAAAGATCTCAATTTTTTGGGAGTTGGGGGGGACAGTGACTGGCCCCCTTTTAGGTTTAATTTAAAACCAAAATTTTGAGATTTCTGCTTGATATGTAGTAAAACCCCTTCCCCCGGGTTTTGAAATTTTATTTAGTATGTTTAAGAGGAGTCCAAAATTTTACCAAATGGCTGCCCTTTCCGAAACATGACAAAAGGGATTTTGTTTTGGGCCATGGGTGAAGCGGTGATGCGTTTTTTGTGGGTTTTTGAAAGGGGGGGACGGTCATGGAATAAAATGGAAAATTGCCCGCAGTCGTAGGGAAAATCCCTGGAATAGTGTTTGTAGCTGTAAAAGATGGACATAATCGATGTAGGGTTCCCCCCATGTTTCACTGAAGGGGGGCACCACATGTTTTCAAACTGGGGAAGGGTTTGCTTTTTTGGGGGAAAACAAAGTGCACATGATTAAAATGATTCAGGGCTTAGGGAACATTGGGGGGTCTTTGGGTAAAAAATTTTATCAACCTATCCCTTTCCCGGCCCAAAAATGACCAAACAAAAATCAGCCTTTAAAACTCCCCCTTTTAAAAGTGGGTTTAAATTTTTGTTGTGGTGATTTTGGGAAAACTTCTGAGGGGGGCACAACAAAACCCAAAAAACATTTTTCGCCCGGTTTAATATTTCATAAAATTGATGTCCATTTTGGCTCTACTATAAATCATGACACCCCCTTTTCCCCGGTTTTCACATTTTGGGGGAAAATATGGTAATTTCATATCACAAACGGGGTCCCCGAGCAACCCAAACTTGCGTCAAATTTTCCCAATTTTGTTGTTTGGGATTTGGGTCAGAAAGGGAAATGCCCAAAGGGTTTGAGGGGAAACAAAATGTGGCCCTCTTCTGCTGCTGATGAACACCTCTAACCACCAGGGACAAGACATATTGGTGCTTATTTGCCCTCAATATCTCCCCCATGGTTCTTTTAGTTTTTAGATAAACCCCGTAATTTTCCTTAAAACCCCCATGTAAATAAAAGCTGCAGGCCCCCAAACCCTTTTTAGGGGGCCTTTTTTTCCCCCGGGGCCCCCCTTTGGGCCCGGGGTTGGATGGCCACAGGGGGAATAGGAAAAAAAAACCCTCGGTGGGTCACTGGACTGGTTTGCCCCTGAGCATGGCAAGCCTGGGTGTGCTTTACAAGGAGAAAAGCAGAAAGAAAGAGGGGAAAAAATTGGGAGTCAAGAACAGTTAGTATAGCTCTACTGGTGAGGCCTTTAAGAAAATCCCAATGGTGGGCCCCCAAAAAATCATCTCCAATGGTGGGCCCCCAAAAATTCCCGCTCTTTTGGGGGGGCCCCAAGAAACAGCTCTACTGGTTTGGGCCTCAAGAATCATCTCCAAAGGTGGGCTCCAAGGGTTAGCTTACTGGTGGGCCTCAAGAAACAAAAATCCATTGCTGGGACCCAAAAAATTTAACCTTTTAATAGTGGACTCCCCGGGGGTCCAAAATTCACTGGTGGGGGCCCCCAAAAATCCCGCCCCCAAAAGGTGGGTTTCCCGGAATCATCTCTTTAAAGGAGGGCCCCAAGAATTTATCCCCCATGGGGGCCCCCCCAAAAATTTATCCCCCACTGGGGGTCCAAAGAATCATCTCCACTGGGGGCCTCAAAAATCAACTATACGCCGGGGGGGGGGGGGGGGGGGGGGAACCCAAAAATCAGCAAACTGCTGGGTCCCCCAAAAATTCAGGGTTTCCAAATTTGTGGGTTTACCATTAAAAAATTTTTCCCCTGGTGGCCCCAAAATTTTTTTCACCCCAATGTTTTGGGTTTTTTTTTAAATGTAGGGAAAAAATTTTAAAAAGGGGGACTTTTACCAAATTCATTTTTTGTTTTGATTTTACTTTGGTTTTTAGGTTTAAAAAAGAGGGTTTTTCTCCTCTTAGTGTACACAAGTTTATGTGGTTGCCGACCACCTCTCTGTCCTCTGTCTCTTCTGATTGAGTCAAGCTGCCGTCGGTCATTCGGTTTGACCATGCAGAGTCTAATCTCAAACTACGGAGTTTGTTTACCTAACTAAATGACAAGCTTTAGAGCCTTGTAGCCTCGAGTATACACTTTTAAATCTCCTGCATTCATGTCAAAGGGATAGTAGGAATTCCCAGAGCTGTTTGTAAATTTCACTGTATAGACCACCCACAGCCTTGCCCAGAGTGTGTGTCTGAAGCATGGCGAGAATACCCCTTTAATCCAAAAGTTAAGGATTCCAGACAAGTGTAGAGGAATATTGAGGGTTAATGCATATAGGACAGATTCACTCACAAAATATACGACGTGCAGATATAGTGGAAGTTTTCCACATGGATATTGACCTGCGGTGCACATTTCTAAAGCCGGAGCATGCCAATCTTTACTATGGATAGTTAAATATGATGTGTTCGGATATGTTGTCATGTTAGCATATATGAGTCAATATAAAGGGTTTACTATATATCTTGTACATATTCACATTTCATCACCCATACAGCACACATTTTAGTGATAGGGGGTAAAACTGGTGAGTACTGGTGAACAGGATATTTTGGTAGATTTCTATACATGTCTACAAGAAATAATGAAGTATTAGAGTTGCACATTCTTTACTTTAATTTACTGTATTCTTTACTGTATATGACAGAAAAAAGAGAGATAGGGAGATGGAGGAATGCAAAAGACATGGTGACGAGGAACCATGACATGCCTGCAGGATGGTGGACTGAATGTAGGTCAGATCAGGATGACAGGCCCCACACACACTCAGAGAGGCCTAATATACGAGACTGGAAAATCAATGCTAACTAATGTTAGCTACAATTCCTATGTTTTCCTGTAATTTTACAACTTTCATGAAGAACGCAATAAATCTCAATTTTTTTTAAGTTATCATGAGTTCTCCTGTTATGGCCTGAGGAAGAACCTAGATGTACAATTAGGCCTTGTTTACATGGCAAACGAAATCCCGACCGGTACTTGGTCTGTTTTTGGCACCCAGGGGGGGCGGGCTTTTGTCCATGGTTTGCGGATTCAAGCCTTCCCCCGTCGCACCGACATGTTCATGTTCCCCCGAAAACTGGGCAGAAGAATGAACATGTTCTATGTTTTTTGGACCGCCGGCGGTGTTAAAATCCGTCTGGCGGAAAATCCATGTAGTTTAATGGTTGACAGCCGGTTTACAGGCGGCTTTTACAACCGAAAACCGTCTGTAAATCTGGCTGAAAACCCGGACCATGGGGACAAGTCCTTAAAGGAGTTGTCTCCCTATTGAGTTTTCACAGAAAGCATGATTTTAAATACTCTGTCACTTCTGGTTCAGACTGACTCATTTGCATACAGTCTGTGCTCCATGCTTTCAGTTGCTAATTAGATCGATTAGCTAAGAAGCTTTTCAAACTGCTCTCAGAAGGCTTTATCTGATCCCCAAAACAAAAGCCAGAGACAACCCCTTTAAAGTTCCATTTTAAAGTGTGATAGAGAAGACCCAGGCTATTACTATTATCCTACAATCAAAAGTATATTTCCACATGGATTTTCTGTTTATTTTACCCCCAATGCATTCAATAGGGTGAAAGTTGCTCCAAAATGTTTACCAAAATCTGCATTATCTTTTGCAATTTTTTACATGCAGACCTAATTGTGGATTTTCTGCTAAAAATGTCTGCAGCAAATCCGATCCATGTGCTATCAACCTAAGATAGACGCAGATGTCAATCAGGAGCTGAGAGATGGGGCTATCAGGTGGAAAGCTGGGACCTAGTGACGTATTGCATAGAATTTATATACAAGGCAGGAAAAGAGGCCAGTGAACTAGTTAATGGAGCGATGTGAAGGTCCCTTTGGGGTTTAGATATTTAAAAATGTTGGTGAGCGGTTACTGTTCATGGTCTCCAAGGTCTATAATATCACATTTCCTGAATAGTAGGAGGTATGGCGGAGGGTGATCTCTGCTTCCCTGCAGTAGGTGAAAATTACTGATCCTCAAATGCACACAATTCCATGTACGTCTGGTGAATCCAGCAGGAGAGGTTTTCTAGAATTACCAACACTGATTTATTACATGTACAGGCAGCCCCTGACTTACAACGTTCCGAGTTACATCTGTCCCCTAGTTACAAATTGAGACTTATGGGGCATGCTGGCACTTGTAGTTCCATGTTCCACTGCAGATAGTAGCTGTAGAACGACAAGTGGCAGCATGCCAAAGCAGCACATGAGGTGAAAATTAGGTGAAATTTTCTTAACGGCGGCACAGACCGCAAAATAAATGCAAAAACCCTTCCCGGCACTATCCAAAGCTAAAAAAAAAAAAACTTTTGTGCTGGAGTTACATGTAATAAATCTACCTGTTCCAACTTACATACAAATTCAACTTAAGAACAAACCTACAGTCCCTATCCCGTTCATAACCCGGGGACTGTCTTTACAAAAGTGAAAGTCACCATAGGGAAGCCGACTGCTTTCAAGGCTATGTTCACACGATGAGGATTTCTAGTCAGATTCCACGTGGATTCCGCCTCGAAATCCTCATTGAAGACAAAAAGAAAACGATTCCCATTGACCTCAAATGAAAATACGTGTTGTAGTTCATATGCAGCACATTTTTGGCGCAAAGTTTTGAAAACTGATGCCCGGTCAAAAAACTTTGAACTTTGGTTGTATTCCACATGGAAAACGTGTGGAAATTTACTATTGATGTCAATAGGATAGCTAAAATCCTCCTGCAATAAGTGACCAAAACATTTGTTACATGTATTGCAAGTGGTTATTAATGTGGATCGGCCTCCATTCCCAATAGGCATGAATTGGACTCTTGTAGATTTGTATGCTGACCCTGACGCGGATTTTCAGCACGGAAATAGAATTGACGTCAATTCTTGAGGTGGCTTCCACACTAAATCCTCACCTTGCATTATAGTATATAGGAGGCTGAAAATCAGCGTCAAATCCACGTCCAAAATCCACACTCATTGGCACAGATTTTAAGCGTGGATTCCACACTGATCCAACGCTGAAATTTGGCCACGTGCATCTATCCTAAGGCTATGATTAAGGACTAATTGTCAGAAACGCGTAAGCGTCACTACCCTCTCACCCGATACTTCTCTGCATCATGCCTCTTTGTTTTTAAGCTGTATTTACTACAATAAAGGATTCGTGTTAAGAAGATTTTAGGAGGTGCTGGTATCTAGACGATATAGTGACTGAGAAGCGCTCTAATTTTTGGATATGGAGAGTCCAAATGATTCCGTGCAACCAAGCAAGGTGAGCTAAAATCATCTACAGGGAGTCCCCAAGTTACGAACGCAATAGGGACTGTAGGTTTGCTCTTAAGATGAATTTGTATGTAAGTTTGGG
>JAODAL010027861.1:0-54267 GCA_025379985.1 Phyllomedusa bahiana
AGGAGCGAAAAATCCCTGTTCTCTAGAGACAGTGGATTACCGTAATTACTCCGACGGTTTGGGCGCCGTCTGCGTCAAACCCGGGCGCGCATTTGTCCCAATCCGCCAAAATAAGCCGGTGAACGAGGCTAACGTTATACTTTAATTTGAAAATGAATACATTTCTTTTTTTTTGTAAAAAATTGAATTATGTATCTCGAAAGAAGTTACAGCCTGTATTACATCTTAGAGCTGTTTTTTCCCTTTCGCATTTTTACTAAATAAACACTTGACAAGTTTTTTAATATACCCCAAAGTGTGGGGACTGGGGTCGGGCCCACAGGGGATTTATCGGGGGGGGCCCCCCCTTAAACTTGGGGGGCCCACCCACTGTACGAAAAAAAATATTCCCCGGCCCTCGGGCAAAATGCGCCCATTTTACCACAAAATCAGGTGAAAAACAGAACGTTTGTGTAGTACAATAGCAATGAGGGCATATCTGTCTATCACACTATCGTCTGTCTACAATCATAGACACAGGCAAATTACTCCACCATACCCCCTCCCCCCACATACATATCCCCCTAAAATCCCAAAAAAAAAATTTTCCCCCTCCCCCACATCCATCCCCCTCCACCCACATACAATATCCCCTCCACCCACTCAATATCCCCCCCCACCCACATACAAATCCCCCTCCCCCCATCAATATCCCCCTCCACCCACTAAATACCCACCCCACCCACTACAATAACCCCCCCACCCACATACAATATCCCCCCCACCCACAAAAATTTCCCCCGCACCCCACATACAATACCCCCCTCCCCCAATACAATACCCCTCCCCCACCACAATATCCCCTCCACCCACTTTACAATATCCCCCTCCACCCCCAATACAAAACCCCCCCACCCACATACAATTCCCCTCCACACAAATAAAATATTCCCCCTCCCCACCAACATACAATATCCCTCCCCACACACACACAATATCCCCCCCCCCACCAACATACAATTCCCCCCCACCCACATACAATACCCCCCCTCCACCCACATACAAAACCCCCTCCGCCCACTACAATATCCCCCCCACCCACATAAAATATCCCCCTCCACCCACATACAATACCCCTCCCCCCACATACAATACCCCCCTCCACCCCCAAACATACCCCCCTCCACCCACAAACAATATCCTCCTCCCCCCGCAACAATATCCCCCTCCCCCCACATACAATATACCCCGCCCCCCACCTACAATAACCCCCTCCCCCCCAACACAAAAATTTCCCCCCTCCACCCACATAAAATATCCCCCTCCACCCACAACAATACCCCCCTCCACCCACATACAATATCCTCCTCCACCCACATACAATACCCCCCCCTCCACCCACATACAAACCCCTCCACCCACATACAATATCCCCCCCCCCACCAACAAAAAAACCCCCCCCCCCCACAACAATATCCCCCCCCACCCAAATACATAATCCCCCTCACCCCCCTTCAAATTCCCCCTCCACCCACATACAATATCCCCCCCACCCACAACTATCCTCCTCCACCCACATACACTATCCCCTCCCCCACAACAATATCCCCTCCACATAAAATATCCCCTCCCCACTCAATATCCCCCCCACCCACATACAAATCCCCTCCACCCCATACAATACCCCCCCTCCCCCCAAATAAAAATCCCCCCTCCCCCCACATACAATATCCCCCTCCACCACATAAAAATCCCCCTCCCCCACATACAATATCCCCTCCACCCACATAAAATACCCCCCCCTCCACCCAATAAAAATATCCCCTTCCACCCACTTTACAATACCCCCCTCCACCCACAAAATATCCCCTCCCCCCACACACAATATCCCCCCCCACCCACATACAAGCCCCCCCCCACCCCCATACACTATCCCCCCCACCCACATACAAGCTCCCCCTCCCCCAATACATATCCCCTCCCCCCACTTACAATATCCCCCCCCCCCCAATACAAATCCCCCCACCCACTAAAACCCCCCCCCCCCACATAAAATATCCCCCTCCACCACATACAATATCCCCCTACCCACAAAATACCCCTCCACCCCATACAATATCCCCCCCCCCCACATACAAATCTCCCTCCAAATTTCATTGGTCACGCACCTAACCCCCTTCTAAAATAACACCAAAAAAAATAAATGTAACCCTATACGGGTCAATCGGGGACACTTTACTCGCCCTAAACTAATCCCAAATAAAAACCTAAACACCACCATATAGAGACCAAAAGGTCAGACACCACTCATATAACCTACAACACCGCCATAAAAGGACCAAGGGGTCAGACACCAGCTAGGTAAACCCTCAACACCCCCCATATAGAGACCCATAAGGTCAGACCCAGGTCGGTCACATCCATTACGTGAATACAAAACACTGATCCAATATAGAATAACATCCCCCTTACCCCGGGGACTCACCAAGACGTCCATCTGGGGATCGTTCCTTCTCTCATGAGTCGTTCTGATTCCCTTTTTTCGCATCCTTCCACACCCCATGAGACTTTCCCCGGACCAACTCATCCCTGCAGAAATTACACCAAAATATCTTAGAATCCCAATTTTCCCGATCTTTTTTCCCATTTTCCCCCTCCTACAAAACTTCCCAGGGGGGGGGGGGGCGGGGACAAGCCAATAACTTAGAGGGCCCAGATCCAAAGGGGGTTGGGGGGTGGGGAGAGGACTAACCCCCCGGAATAAAACGGGGTATACAGGCATTAGGGGGTCTCTTTTAGGGAGTTACAGGCTTTAAGGGTTTTTTTAGGTAGATACAGGTGGAAAAGGGCTCCTTTGCTATGGTGCAGGAAGTCAGCCCCCCCCTTTAGCAGTATGTAGGAAGTCAGGGCCCCCCTTTAGTAGTGGTAGGGAGCCCGGGCCCCCCCCCTTTCTAGTGTGTAGGGAGTCAGGGCCCCCTTTAGCTATGTTAGTAGTCAGGGGCCCCTTTTGTAGTGTGTAGGTATCAGGGGCCCCCCCGGTAGTCAGGGCCCCCCTTAGTTAGTCCGGCCCCCCTTTATGTAGCCCGGGGCCCCCTTTCTGTAGCCCGGGCCCCCTTTATGTAGCAGGGGCCGCCCTTTAGTAGTCAGGGCCCCCCCATTACCCGGGCCCCTTTTTTTCGGGGCCCCCCCCTTTTTGTATCAGGGCCCCCCTTTTTGTAGTTAGGGGGGCCCCTTTTGTAGTCAGGGCCCCCCATAGTACCAGGCCCCCCCCTAGTATTCAGGGGCCCACCATATACCAGGGGCCCCCCCATATACCCGGGGCCCCCAAATAGCCCGGGCCCCCTTATAGTCGGGCCTCCCTTAGTATCAGGGCCCCCCCCTAGTACCAGGGCCCCCCATAGTATCAGGGGCCCCCCATAGTACCAGGGCCCCCCATATAGCCAGGCCCCCCCATATTCAGGGGGCCCCCCATATAGCCAGGGCCCCCCATGTAACAGGGCCCCCCATAGAAACCGGGCCCCCCCTTTTCCAGGGGCCCCCCATAGTTTCGGGGGCCCCAATTTTTACAGGGGCCCCCCTTAGTTCAGGGGCCCCCCCTTTTAAATCAGGGGGGCCCCCTTATAGTCAGGGGGGCCCCCCAGTAGCAGGCCCCATTAGTGCCGGCCCCCCATAGTACCAGGCCCCCCCCTTAGTAATCAGGGGGGCCCCTTAGTATCAGGGGGCCCCCCCTAGTAGCCCGGGGCCCCCCCTTGTAGCCAAAAGGGCCCCCATTATACCAAACCCCCCCCAAAAGCCAGGCCCCCCATAGTAGCCAGGCCACCCCAAATAGCCAGGGCCCCCCCCTTAGTATCAGGGCCCCCCCCTTTTAGTCAGGGGCCCCCCCCATAGTAGTCAGGGCCCCCCCTTGTATGGGCCCCCCTTAGTATCAGGGGCCCCCCCCTTATAGCCAGGGGGCCCCCCTTTTAGCCAGGGGCCCCCCCCTATAGCCAGGGGCCCCCAAGTATCAGGGGCCCCCTTAGTAGTCGGGCCCACCCCCCTTAAATAGCCAGGGGCCCCCCCCCCAAAATTAGTCCGGGGGCCCCCCCCCTTTTAGCCAGGGCCCCCCCCCTAGTAGTCAGGGGCCCCTTTTTAGTAGTCGGGGCCCCCCCCTATAGCCAGGGCCCCATGTACCAGGGGCCCCCCCCCCCTTATACCAGGGGCCCCCCTTAGAGTCAGGGGCCCCCTAGAGCCAGGGGGCCCCCCTTTGTAGCCAGGGCCCCCCCCCCCCTTTGTTTCAGGGGCCCCCTGAGATGGGGGCCCCCCTAGTAGCCAGGGGGGCCCCCCATATACCGGGCCCCCAAGTGCCAGGGGGGCCCCCTTTAAAAGTTTAAAAAAAAAAAAAAAACACCCCGCCATTACCCGCTCCGCTCCCGCCCCCGGGTCCCGGCGGTCCCGCCGCTCGAGCTCCCCCCCCCCGGTCCCTACTGGCGCCATGCATGGGGGGCGGGGAAGTGAGTCACCGCGCCGCCCACTCACCAAGGGGCCCCGCCGGGGGCTGAAGGCCCCAAAGCGTTCAGCCTCCGGGAGATCAGCAAGCGCGCGCTAAACCTGGTTTTTCCCTGACACGCGCGCCCCGGGGGTCGGGGACATTTTCCCCAACTCCCGGGGTGGTCTCTGGGCGCTCGGGACGCGGTCCCGGCGTCCAGTGACCGGATGCGCGCGGCGGGCCCCGGGGATCGACGGCACTGCCTCCGGGGCCCACAGCGGCTCGGGGGGGGCCCACCGGGGGATTCCCCGGTCCCCCGGCGGCCCAGTCCGAGCCTGTATACGCTACCAAAAACATAGATAAATTCCTATAATGTAGCGAGATGGTTACCTCTATCTGGTGGTCTGTGTAAAGGTAGGGATGTAGCTACAGGGGGTGCAGAGGTAGCAGTCGCTACCAGACCCTGCAGCCTGAGGGGCCCCAAAAGCCCTCCAGCCCCATAATGATAAACCATCATTGCAAGTGTCACATGGCAGCTGGGGTGCCCATTTCACTTTTTGCACTAGGGACCCGGAGCTTCAAGTTTCGCCTCTGTGTAAAGACTGCAATGACAGAATGTAAATCACCAGATCAAGAGCCCGGCAAGTAGAGAAGGCTGGAAAATGTTATCTTTGAAGCTGAAGAGAGTTGTAATACAGAATATAAGGTTTTAAGTTCAGCATTTCAATAGGTAAACTGGGGCTGAAAGGTAGAAATTCACTTTAAAGTTAATTTCCCTGCTGGACTTTAGATGACGGACTTTAGATATCTGTTTCCTTGGTCATTTGCTTTACTGTGTACACCTGGTCCTGTGAGCAAGCACAGTTGATCATTTACATAGTGTGTGAAGAAAGCTCTAGAGCTGTGAAGTCATGGTGGGATATATTTCTTAGAAAAATAACAAAGTTAACCCTCATATCCATTTGTAATTTGCATAGACACTGGTGTGCACTATTATGACTGCAAAAAGCAAGTTCTAAAACACAAAGTACAGCAGTACACAGAGCAGGCACTAAAACCCATACAAACATTGGACTAGTGGAATGTTTAAAATGTATTACTGCTATCCTTTGTACATGCCTAAAATTAAGGTTTTTAGTGCACAGTTTGAACAAATTGCATATGCCTGCATCAAGGTAACTTCATCAGATGTGTCCCCAACTCGTTGGCCTCTTTGAGGGGTCAATGCCACCATGTACTCAGGGCAACATGCTCCATTTACTCTTATTTTAAGGACATCATGTAGTGGATGCCTCTGTTTTGGACCTACACTCTTTCTACTTAGCTGTATGGGGTCCTTATAGTCTAACTGAATGAACCCTGAAGATATAGTGGTTATCAAGAGTTAGGGACCCACCTGATAAGGTTACCTTGATGCGCTAAATGAGCATACACAGTTTGATCAAACTGCGCACTAAAAATCTTCATTTAAGGCATATACAACGGTTAACAGGAATGCATTTTAAATGTTCTACCAGTACAATGTTTATATTGGTTTTAGTACATGCTGTACTTTGTGTTTTGGCCCTATTTCTTACATAAACGTGAAGTCGCACCATAGAGTACTTTTAAAAAAAAGTAATACATTAAAATAATCCTCTCTAGGACTATTCCAAAGTTGCCATGGCACTAGTTGACATGGACGGCAAACAACATTTAGAACGGAATGAAACCAATCAGAATCGCATGCAAGAAATACAAAGCATGTATCAAAAATAAATGTAGGGATTTACCAATGCATAATAGAAAGCAAGATAGACAATGACAAAAGTACAGATGGAGAAAGAATAATACATGACTCTAATCTGAAGCAAGACACCAAGTAATACCCAACCCTAACTACTAGCTTTCCGTAAATCTGTCCCTAAAAACCTGCCTCAAACACCAGACCCCATTGGCCCTGTTCTATCCCTAAAAAAATCCCTAAGAAAAGGGAACTCAGGAATAGAATATAATGAAAAACTGACAGGGGGCAAACAATGGCTACAGAAAACCAGGGCCATCTTTTCCATTGGGCACACTAGGCAGTTGTCCATGGGCCCCACAAGTTTGGGGGCCCCAGGTGGTGTGTGTATGTCCCAGGAATACAAGAAACATATCCTGGATCCCTTCATTGGCTTTGCTTATTTAACTGTTTGTGTGTTTTTAGTATGTGCAAACAGTTAACAACCAAGGTGGAGAAGGGAGCCAAAGGCTCCCTGCCAATTAGTCTTGTAGACTGCAGGCTACAAGTGTCCATAAATACAGTAAGTGGCGTGAGAATATGGGTGTGCTTGGGAGTGGTAAGAGGCATGACCTAGTGTGATGTCATATGTTTGGGCAGGGCCCACTGCAGTGTTATGTCCAGCGACCCATAATGCTATTAAGACAGCATTGCAGAAAACTAAGGACAAACAGGGCTCTAGCTAACTGGGCACAGAAAACAAAACCCAAACATAACACAACAAAACTAAATATGTAAAATATGTGGCGCTCCACTTATCTTAGGACGGCATCTTGGACCATCCTGGGGGCCACGCTTTGTTCTTGGGATTGCCGTCCTTTTGTAAGGTGGTTATGGCACACAGGTCACATGGTTTAGTCCAGCTGGCCTCAACCAGTTTTATTTGCCAAGCTTATGACAGCACAGCAGAAAAAAAAACACCTCGGCCGTCTGACCACTTAAGTAGAGACCTTCTCTGTTAGTGGTCAAGGCCTATCACTGAGCACCACAACCATGTTACTCACACAGTCCAATATACTGTAGAGGCTTCCCTCATGATTCTGGAAGCCAGAGCTGTCTGCTCAGCTCTGCTTCTGCAACACTGTAGGTAGCAACCACACTCTGAACATCTAGAGTAAGAGGCTTCAATAGGTCTCCAAAGACCTACCAAAATACTTTCCTGGAATGCAGGAACAGCCACCTACCCAACGCTTTAGCCGTTACAGGAAAACGAACCTATTCTTAGTCTCCTAGCAGCCATGCTAACTACATGTGCCAACAACCTACAACTACTGACACAAAATAGTTGGTTTCCCCCACCAAGATCAGGTCCTCGGTGATCTGCAGCAGGTATCCTGGTATACTCCACAAGTAGATTACAAGACTTAGGAGGGCATGTATGAAAACTGTGTAGGTCTAAGACTTTTTTTTTGTTGCCCATAGCAACAATCAGAGAGCCCCTTTCATTACTCTGATTGGTTGCGATGAGCAATGAAGAAAGTCTTAAACCTAGTCAGTTTTTATACATATCCCACTTAAGCTCTCAGCTTAACAATATACTCTACATCAGCCTCCTACTGAAACTCAGCTATTTAGAGGGCTAGCAATCAACCTGTTCCACTTAATCGAGCTCTCATATGCCACATGGTCAGTCGAAAGTCCTATCAGTTGTTTGATCTAGCAAGCAGGAGAAGATGAAATGGCAGGAGGATTCCTACAATTTGTAACAATAGTATAATACAATACCTAATAGAGGATGTTGTGTGTCATTACTGAATCTTGTGCCCCCAAAACAGCTATCAAAGGGCTATCAGAGACTATGAGCTATATGTCCCATTAGGGCTGCACCACTGTTTGCTGTATTTTGTGCCAAAAATCTGTTGACGCCCTATTCTCTATATAAATGAACTGTAGTACACCAAAACTAGGCACATTATACACAAGGAATAACACATTTGAACGATCCTAAAGTAGGCACATGAAATATGCTAGAATTTATATGCTATGCGCCTAGATTAGGCGCATTAATTACACTATGCAAGGTACACCTGACGCCAGATTTTTGACAGGTTCATTCATTCATTCAGGCGCTCATTTAATACACCTTAAAACTGCTTTGGAGGCACCTCTTTTCTGACATGTCGCCTTTAGTGTTGTATGCTGATCATGGAATGGATATTTATGGGATTCTCTAAGATATTTTTTCTGGTGCAAAAGTCTAAACTTTAAAATGGGGTTTGCAATTTGTAAATGGAGCATGACACTGATGGGACTTAAAGGGAGTTTCTCAGTACAGGTTTTTGCAGGTATCTTGAGCTTTCTCTCTTACAGCTTCAAATCCAGGGGCAGGTTTTGCCTCCTAGTAGGCGAGCCTTCACTTTCTGTGTTTTTCCTGCTCCCTCCTGAATCATCAACATCATTTGTGTGAGCAGTTAGAGAGGATGTCACAGCTCTGCAGACCTCCTGCAATGGTCAGTTCTCATGTCTGCAGAGCTGTTACCTCTCTCCCAGGCTGCACAAACAATCCTTGCAACCAGAACACCTGTATAGGTGAACTTATTAAACAACTGTACGACATGCACTCTGATCCCCCATTTGTTATCAGGCAGGAGGTAGATGGGGCGCACAGTGTGTAGGGCTGTGTTATGTGGGCGGGAGAGCAGAGTGTATAAGGGTGTGTTATATGAGTGGGGGAGCAGAGTATATAAGGCTGTGTTATATGGGGGGAAGAGTGAATCTAACAGCTAGAGGCTCAGTAATTGCCCAGACCCTTCACATAGAGCTTTTACTGGGATAGGAGCATAGAGAGCTTAGGCAGCCTTTATTACACAGCTCAGAAGGAAGTGAAAGACAATGAGAACATAGACACAGACACAGCCAGCACAGAAAGTCAGTTTCAGTTTCATTTTAACACAGCTCAGAGGGAAGAGAGTGCAGAACAGCCAATCACAGCACAGGGGGGGCATGTCCTGCACAGGGGGCGTGTCCCGACCAGGGGTGAACTAAGTATCAGGCAGCCAATCACATCAAAAGGGGCCCGGTCTGACCCTCAATTCTACAGAAATAGCTCTAGACATTCACAAATTAGCTAATAGCTGCTATACTAAATGATTTAGGTAATATAAACCAATTACAAAAGTGCTTGTTTTCACTGTCCTCATCATTACAGATATGATCTTTGTAGCAGGAAAACACCCTTAAAGGGGTTTTTCCACGATCTCATTTCATACCTCCTGTATCCAGCTCTTCAGCTCTGTGTGCTCAGAAGGGGGCGTGTGTGATTTGTTTGAATTACATATCATGTGACCGAGCAGGATGACATCACCATGCATTTCCTCTCTCTAGTCAAAGAAAGGTCTGTTTATGTAAAGCATTGTGAGTAGCTGAGAGGTAAAGCTTTTGCCTCCAGGCACAAGGGTCCAAGGTTCAAATCCCTGCAGGAACCAAACCTGTGGATTTTTTTTTCTCTTGATCAATGCACCTACCCCATTGAGGTTTCTGTTTTATTTATTTGCACTGTTTGACTAATTACTAAGGAGTACAGAGGACAGGAGTAGAGCAACAGCACCTTGGGTTTGAACACTCAGGAGCGAGCTGCCTGAGAGGTGATGTCTGAGCATGTCTGACCAGGACTGAGGAGCTCTCAGCCCTGGTCGTATCCCCTGGAGATGAGCTGTAAACAATGGATCATTGAAGGAGCAGCTAAGACAAAAACGGTGCAGAATTTTTAATAATAATGAATGGTGAAAATGTTTGTTATTTCATTTGCAAGCTTCCCACATCAACTTTACTTTGTGGCAAAAGCCCTTTAAGACTCACCTTGGGCTATTATGACCTGTACCTAAACCCGTTCAATGCTTCATTGTACATCCTAACAATTCTTCCCTATGGTATAGATACAATGTTTTCAACATGCAGTGGTCTTTCCTAGGACCTTGTTACTTGAAACCGAATTCAATCACAAAGTCCTAGACATAAGGGGTGACATGTATGAACGGGGCTGCATCAGAAGTCTCGTGTCTTTTCAGCCCAAAAACTGGCACAGCCATGGTCGCTTCATTTTTAAACAGGCGTGCTCCAATATCAAGAGCATTACAAAGCGCCCGCAGCACTTTGTAATGTGCCTGAGATCGGGGGCGTGGACATTTTGCTTGTAAAACAGCTGAATTACTTTAGGTCATGCAGTGATTGGTGGTCTAGTAGTGCCTCTCTACAGTACAGTGCGGTACTACATGTTCTATACTGCTTTTATATGTATTAATGAGGTGCATACAATTATTGTCGATCTAGTATTGCCTCTCTACAGCACAGTGCGGTACTGTATTAGTGAGAGGCAGGCAGTGATTGGCAGTCTAATAGCAGCTATCTACAGTACAGTGCGGTACTACATGTCCTGTACTGCTCTTACATGTATTAGTGAGGTGCATACAGTTATTGACGATCTAGTAGTGTCTATCTACAGCACTTTGTGGTACTACATGTTCTGTACTGATCTTACATATATTAGTGAGGAGCATGCAGTGATTGGTGGTCTTGTAGCACCTCTCTACAGTACAGTACTACATGACATGTACTCCTCTTACATGTATTAGTGAGGAGCATGCAGTGATTAGTGGTTTATAGCTTCTCTCTAAAGTACAGTGCGGTACTACATGTCCTGTACTGCTCTTGCATGTATTAGTGAGGTGCATGCAGTGATTCATGGTCTAGTAGCGCCTCTCAACAGTACAGTGCAGTACTACATGTCCTGTACTGCTCTTACATGTATAAGTGAGACGCATGCAGTGATTGGCGGTGAAGTTGTGCCTCTCTACAGTACAGTGCGGTTATAGAGTGCTCCTCTGGGGTAAGGGCAACTCCAATTTTATATAGACAGCAACTTCCAGCTTTCAGCACCTCTTTCTGAGTTATATGTAAAAAACTTGCTTGATCCATAGTAGTTTTTATGCTTAACCGATTCCTGACAGGGGTATGGAGAGGGCTACAGAATGAGTGTACTCTATACACAGCAAGCCATGGTTGTTAACTACAGCCAGTACCTGACACTAGCAGCCAGGATCAAAGATCATTGGGATTCCAGCTGCTGAACCACTAAGATGCCGTTTTAATGTGACCGCTGCACAGGGCCGTTCCTAGGGGCGGGCGACCGCTTGCCCCGCCCGCCCGGAGGGTCGCCCCTGTCTCTGCGCGGCTGTTTTAGAACAGTCGCGCAGAGCCAGCAACAGCTGTTGTCACAGGGAGGAGGCGGGACAGATCGTTCCCGTCCTGACTCCTCCCCTGTATCAGCGTCGCAGGGGGCACACAGCTTTCACCGCGCCCCCTGTGACGCTCGATCTCCTTGGCTGGCAGCTCTGCCGCCGAGGAGACCCCTGGGAGCTGCGTGCAGCGTAAGCAGCGTGGTGACGTCACACCGCTTACACCGCTCAGCAGCACCGGACCGGGCCGCGCGGACTGAGGTGAGTACTCTTTTGTTATTTTATAATTAGTTACAGGGGCATCTACTGGCTACAGGGGACACTGGCTACAAGGGGGGCATCTACTGGCTACAGGGGGGCATCACTGGCTACAGGGGGGCATCACTGGCTACAAGGGGGGCATCCCTGGCTACAAGGGGGGCATCACTGGCTACACGGGGCATCTACAGGCTACAGGGGGCATCACTGGCTACAAGGGGGGGCGTCTACAGGCTACAGGAGGGCATCACTGGCTACAGGGGGGCATCACTGGCTACAGGGGGGCAACACTGGCTACAAGGGGGCATCACTGGCTACAGGGGGGCATCACTGGCTACTATGGGGGGCATCACTGGCTACAGGGGGGCATCTACAGGCTACAGGGGGGCAACACTGGCTACAAGGGGGCATCACTGGCTACAGGGGGGGCAACAATGGCTACAAGGGGGGCATCACTGGCTACAGGGGGCATCTACAGGCTATAGGGGGCATCTACTGGCTACAGGGGGCATCACTGGCTACAGGGGGGGCATCTACTGGCTACAGGGGCATCAATGGCTACAGGGGGCATCACTGGCTACAGGGGGCATCACTGGCTACAGGGGGGCATCTACTGGCTACAGGGGACATCATTGGCAACAGGGGGGCATCACTGGCTACAGGGGGGCATCTACTGGCTACAGGGGCATCTACTGGCTACGGGGGGCATCTACTGGCTACAGGGGCAGGGGCATGTACTGGCTGCAGGGGGGCATGTACTGGCTGCAGGGGGGCATCACTGGCTACAAGGGGGCCTCACTGGCTACAGGGGGAATCACTGGCTACAGGGGAATCACTGGCTACAGGGGCATCACTGGCTGCAGGGGGGCATCACTGGCTGCAGGGGAGCATCAACTGGCTACAGGAGTGCATCACCTGGCTACAGGGGAGCATCACATGGCTATAGGGGGCTACTACCTGGCTATAGGGGGCTACTACGTGGCTACAGGAGGCATTTTACATGGCTACCATATGAGATACTAGAGGTGGGGAGTGTGTATAGAGATAGGAATTGGTAGAGAAATGCTGATAAATTGAGGAGTCTTAAGATATTTGTATGGTCACTGTAAGCCAGTTATATAGGTTGTAGTATAATGGTTTATACTCAGTAATGGTCAGTTTGTACCCTTCGGTCACTATATGGTGGTCATGGTGTGGTGGTATTATTCGGTCACTGTGTGCTGGTGATATGTGGTCTTAGTGGTCTTGGGATTCTGGTTTTGTGTAGCAGTGTTATTTGGTAACTGTATGACTATTATTTAGTAGTTTTATACGTAGCACATTGTGGTAAAGCTTTTTGTATATTTTGGCTTTGGTTGATGATGATGCAATGTGTTGCATAGTGGCGCCATATGTTACTGGGGGGGGGGGGGGGACGAAAGTTCTTTACCTCGCCCTGAGTGAAATTTAGCCTAGGAACTGCCCTGCCGCTGCATCTAAGCTGTTAGATAAAGATGCAATGTTTTATTCTACCACCAGATTGACCTTCCCATGAAAATTTTATGGCGTACAAAGTGGTTGTTATGGCAGCCGAGGTCCTGTTCATGACGCCAATTTATGTAACATGCTAGGGTCGCAGAGGAGAGGATGAGAAGTGGCAGTTAAGTGTCACGGTGGCTAGACACCCAATCCTCTCTTGTTCTCTTTGACACAGTTACAGTGCATAAGGGGTTTGCTTGTTCAGGAGTAGGTGGTGTTCCTCCAGTGTTCCCCTGGGACACACTCTGTAGATAGGCCTACCTGTCCAGATGGTGGTTGAGGTGTCCTTGATGTTGTCAGCAGAATAATAGACAGGAGACAAAGTGGTATAACGCAAACAGTTCTTTACTCCAGGCTAGATGTTGCATCCCAAGACACTTCTTCTGGAAAAAAGCTATATAGTCCCTCTGTAAAGCCTGGAGCAGAGGTGGCAGGTCTTCTAGCTTTCTAGGTGTAACTCACTGACTGCCTAACTGCTTAACTGCCTAACTGCCTAACTGAACTCCTCCCAGATATGGCAAATTTAGTCCTGCGTGGTAAACGCTCTAGCCACATCACTGACCGACACTCTGGTCCATGGGCTGCATCTGGTATTGCAACTCAGCCCTAATGACTTAAAGGGACTAAGCTGCAATACAAGACACTGCCCATTGATAAGTGTGTCGCTATTTTCAGAAAGATAGTGGACTGTTGTTTATTCTACACAACCCCTTTAAGATTAGTCTACTTTATAATAAAAACTTTACAATTGAACAGAATTCAGATTCATTTCTGATATTGTTTTTCCTCGGTTGACGTTAATGTTGGAGTTTATGATGAAAATGTCCGATTCAAGCTGTCTGCCTGCACTAATTAAACCAAAAAAATCAAATTAAGCTAATGAGGAGACAGGTAACGTATGGTCTATGTCATAACAAATGCCATAGAGAAAAGGACAGGCCTCGTGATAATTCAGTATATCCAGACCCTGTCCAGAGCACTTTCTTTTTATTACTTTGCTTCGTATGGTAATTCATGGATAGAAGAGCAATTGCCTTGTCACCCCGGCAGAATGTAATTATGCATGTCTCCACTGTGAAAAATGGACATTTGCAAAATTAACAGGTTGCTAACTTTTTTTTCGCTTCTCACAGTAGGCATTAATAAAGAATTCTTCTGAAATTAAACATTAATTTTACAATAAATTAGATAGAACAGGAATAGTTCATCTGTGGGAGTGGAAGTTTTACTCGTCAGGTTATTTTTTTTCTCTATACTGTGTGAATGGAGAATTGAAAAAGACTTAAGTGTAGGCTACTGAATCTACGGCTTCTTCAATAAGACCCAATTCACATTTAGGTTAGAAAATTAGAAATGGGATAAATATAATTAATCCAAAGTATGGGACGCAATTAAGTTCTAAATCTTGTTTTATTATATTTTTCAGTTTTGTGATGTTCGAGAGGCTCGGGCTTTAATACTTTTACAGGTAGAATTTGTAGGGATAGAAATCATCAGAGATAATCCGAAGAGTGTAGAATTAGATCTTTCTAGGGGAAGGAAAAAATTATTTATATTTGGTTATGTAACTGATATTTTTAAAGGACACAATAACAATAAATGCTGTTAATGTAAGTAAAAGAAAATTATTGTCAAGTCCTACATAGCAGACATTACATAGTTACATAGTTTGTATGGACGAAAAAAGACAAGACGTCCATCTAGTTCAGCCTGTTGTGCTAAAGTGTTGCTAAAATGTTGATCCAGAGGAAGGAAAGGAAAGGATCCAGAGGAAGGAAAAAACCCCAATGAGGGAGGAGCCAATTGTCCTCATTTTTGGGAAAAAATTACTTCCCGACTCCAATCTGGCAATGGAATAAAACGCTGGGGTCCCAAAGACCCTTTTTCCCGAATCCTGGTTTACTATAACTTGTTATATTATTCCCTTTAGAAATGTATCCGACCCTTCTGCCGAATCACGGTTTACTATAACTTGTTTTTTTATTACAAATAGAAATGCCTCCAGATCCTTCTCCAGAATTTTTGGTCACCCATAAATTGTTTTATTATTTCATCTAGAAATGTATTTCCCGGCCTTCTCCCGAAACACGGTCACTATAAAATTGTTATTTTTATTAATCTAGAAATGTACCCGCCCCTTTTTCCAAAAACCCCCGGGTCACAAAAAACTTGTTATATTTTTTACATCTAGAAATGTATCCCGGGCCCTTTTTTTAGAATCCGGTCACTATAAAATGTTTTTATTATTACATCTAGAAATGTATCCAGATTTCCCTTTTCCGAATCCCGGTCACTATAACTTGTTAATTTTTTCATCTAGAAATGTATCCGGGCCCGTCTTAGAAACCCCGGGCACTAAACCCGTTATATTATTACATCTTTGAAAAGTTCCAGACCCTAAATCCAGAATCCTGGTCACTATAATTGGGTTTTAAATATTAATCTAGAAATGTATCCGACCCCCCTTTTCCAGAACCCCGGTCATATTAAAATTTTTATATTTTACAAACTAGAAATGTATCCAGATCCTTCCCCCAGAATCCCGGTCACTTTTAACTTGCATATTAATTTCATTAAAATGTACCAGAGCCCTTTTCCCGAATCCTGGTCACTATAATAGAGATGGGCGAATTTTTTAAAAAAATTTGGTTCGGGCACTTCGCCCAAATTTTTCCCCGGGCAAAAAAAAATTCGGTCCGAATTACTTTTGGAAGAAAAGCTAAATTTCCCGGGCTGCACAGGCCTGCATGGTTTTTTAGAATGTTCGCCATGCTTAAATATGCAGGGGGGAGCTTTTGGGTTTGGGCTTCCCTTAAATGGTTGGGGCTTTAGTATGAAAAGGACTTTACTGCCGCCGCTCTTAGAATCCCCTTCACTAAAAAATTCCCTGGGACCCTTTAAAAGGGGAAAAATGACTAAAAAAATGAAGGGGGAAAGTAGCCTGATAAATCATGGCGCGACAGCGGGAAAAAAAAAAGGGTGAGGGCTCAGGTTTTAAAAATCAGTACCCGGTGTGGAGGGGACGCGGCAGCCACAGCAGCTAGGTCAGAGAGTGACACAATGCATTTGGAGGTGGTTTAAAACCCGGATAGGCCACAGAGTGGCACAATGACACAATGTGTAGGTCCGGAAACAGCCCCAGCGCGCATGAGGTCAGGGCAGTGGCACAATTTGGGCAGAGTGTGTAGGTCAGGGAGCAGCCCAAAAGCAGGCCCGCTTGAGGGCCCGGGGCAGCGGGACAATGACACAGGGGTGTGGTCACAGCAGCAGCAGAAAAAAAAAAATTTGGGCAGACAGTGGCACAAAAAAAGACATTTTGGAGGTGGCCCAAAAAAGGAGTAGGCCACAGGGGGCCCAAAGAAGAAAAGTGGGGGTGACGGCCCGGGAGCAGCCCTGGCTAGACCCGTGGCCAAAAGACATTCTGGAGGTGGCAAAAACAGGGGGTAGGGCCCCAGGTGGCACCAATTTACACAGTGGGAGGGGAACGGCAGCAGCAGCATGGGGGTCAGAGGTTTGCACAATGGGCATTTGGAGGTGGAAAACCGTAAATAGGCCCAGGGTGGGACCCAAAGCAGAGAGTGGATTTCAGCCCCGGCCCGATGAGGGAAAAGGGGTGGCACAATGACCAAAATTTAGGCACCAAACAGAAAGAGGTAGAAGTTTTGGGGGCAAGACTTTGGGGGGTGGCAAAAAAAGGAGTTGGCCCCAGGGGTTTGGGACCCAAAAGGAAAAAAGAGTAGAGGTGACCGGTTTCCCGCAGCATGGGTTTAGACAGTTACAAAACCTTTTGGATTTTGGGAAAAAAATACCCCCCCCCCGAGTGCGCACCCCCCACCATTTAGGAACGGGGCAGCGGTTTAGGTCCGCCCGTGGCCCAATTTGGACAAATTCGGGGGTGGCCAAAGCGGAACCCGAATTTGGGACAAATAACCCCCGTGTTTGGGTAACGGCCCGCGGAGCTTTAAGGTCAGGGGTGGGACAATGGGCATTTGGAGGTGGCCCAAAAAGTTGGCCCACGGAGGGCCCAATTTGGGCCAGGGGGGAGGTGACCCGGAGTAGCGCATGAGGTCCCGAGAGTGGCACAATGACATTCCCCGGAGGGGGCCCCAAAAAAAGTAGTAGGCCACAGAGTGGGCCCAAAGACACAGGTGGAGGGGCACAGCAAAAGCAGCATGAGGTCAAAAGTGGCACAATGGGAAAAGTTTTGGAGGGGGCCCCGCCAGAGATGAGGGCCCCCGGAGAGGGGGCAAAAATGACATTTGGAGGGGAAAAAAAAATGGCCCCCCTTGGCCCGAGTGGAAAAAATGGAACCCCCGTGTGGAGGGCCCCCGGCAGCCGCCAAGCCCGCAGGTTTAGGTCAGACAGTGGCCAAAAAAAGACATTTGGAAGGGGTTTAAAACCCCGGGTACCAAAAGAGTGGCACAATGAAAGGGGGGATTTTCACGGGCCCCCCCAACCCCCCCCCCCCCGCAGCCAGCAGCCGCCGCATGAGGGGCCCGGGGAGTGGCAAAATTTTAACAGTGTTTGGGCACGGTCACCGCCCCGCAGGGAGCAGCTGAGGTCTAAAGTGGGGGATCAATGCTGGGAGTGTGAGGGGGTGGGGGGGCCCAAAACTGGCCCCTTTTGGGAAAGATGGGGGGGTGGGGCAGTGGGAGAAATTTCCCCCCCCCAGAGATGTGTGGCATAGGCGGGTGGCGGCATCAGGGAAAAGTGGTGGGAAAGGGAGTTTAACCCAATCATTTCCCCCACCGGTTTGGGTTTAGGCGTCATGGTGATTTTAATTGCCCCCTAAGGCCTTGGTGTGTGGAAATCCCCGGCCGATCCACGCCTGTTTCCATTCCCGGGGCCCCCGGGTCAAATCGTTCTCATTTTCCCCCGGACAAGTGGGTTCTTCCCTTGGGGAAACCCCTGGGCCCCCCCCCCACTGAAACCCCCCTTTTATGCCACCTTTCTGGGGGGGCAGGAAACTTTCCACTGAAAAATTTGGCAACTTTTCCCCCACACAATCCCCCCCAATTTTTGGCCCGCCCAAATTGTCAGGGATCTTCTAACCCGGCGGTGGCAGAGGGCCCGTCCGGGAGGGGCCCCCAACCTTTTTTTGGTTCCCCCCCCCCCGGGGGCCCCCGTCCAGGCCTGCCGCGCGCTGCGGCGCGCCCTCCCCCTCCCCAGGAGGTAAAAAGGAAAACTGCCCATCAAGGGTCCAAAACTTAGGGGTTTTGGGTGATTTCAGCTGGTTTCTGCTCTACCCCCCCCCCCCCCCAAAAGGAGCAAATAGTACCGTGAGCCCCCTGGAAACCCCCCCCCCCCTCAGACCTGTCGAGGAGGGGCGATGCCGCCCCAAAGGAAGCGGCCAAAAAGACAAAGGAGGATTTCCCTATAGTATTTGAGTTTGTCCTCCCCCTTTAAAAGCTGGGGAAAAAGGGTCCCCCTTTTGGGGCCCGGGAACGAAAGGGGCCAAATAGGAAAAAGGATGGGGAGCCAGAAGTTCATCCCCCCGGGATTTTGATTTTTCCTGTCACTGCCCCGGCAAATCAGCTGCTGCAGGCATCTCCCCCCAAGTGAAAGAGGGGCTCCCTGCCCCATCTCCACTGTTTTACTGTCACAGTGCTTGTGGGTCATCTGCCTTGTCTTCCTCATCTCCATCTACCCCCTCCAGTGCTCCTGCTCCTCCTTTTGTCACCTGGGTAGAAAATCTACTATTTTCACCAGACAAAGCTTCTGCTCCAAGGGTCCTCTCCTCCTCCTTTTTCAGTCCCCCGGGGACTCATGTGGCGGGGAGATGTAGTCCAACGTCTCAGTCCCCTGTCAGACAGATTTTTCAGCATCTGTTCCAGGACTTGAAGCAGTGGAATGATGTTATTCATCCCGTAGCCCTGGGGGACTGACAAATAACGGGGCCCTCCTCGAATGGCCTCAACAACGGCAGGTGTCACGCATGAGCTGCCATGGCTGACATAAAAGTTACACGGGGGGAGTATCCTGTCGCTGTATCATCAAAAAATCGTTAATGGCCTTTCTCTGTTCATACAGTCGGTCCAACATGCACAGGCTGGAATTCCAAGGGTGGAAACATGCATATCAGAGTTTTGTTGGGGGGGGCCGTTCTGCGCTGCAACTCGAGGAGGGTGTTCCTGGCTTTGTAGGAATGGATGAAGTGCATGCACAGTTACCTGGCCATTTTCAGAATTTTCGGTGGAATACTTCAGGAACCTTTTCACAACTAGATTGAACACGTGCGCCATGCAGAGCGCATGGACCATCCCTCCTCAGTGCAGTGCGGACACCATGTTACTCCCATTGGTCATAAACCATGGTTCGATTTGCAGTTGGCACGGAGAAAGCCATATACGATTTCTTGCTGCTGACGCGGAGAGTTCCCTCCCCTGTGTGATTCGTTCGCCGAGGCAAACAGGTGTAGAACGCGTGAACGCTGTACCCTACACTGGGGTATAATGGAGCAGAAATTGGGAGGCTGAGATGGTGGTGGTGGTGGAGGAGGAGGGGGAGGCGGGACATTGGGAGGAGCCGCAGTTTGACAACGTGGGGAGAAAAGGCGTCCTGCCCAATTTGTTGGTGTGCCTGGGTCGGAAGCACATTCCCCCATTTGGCCCGTAAAGGACATGTACTGGCCCTGCCCGTATTTTACAGCTCCAGACTCCGCGCTGCCGTGCACTTGGAACAAAACCGTAAGCCAAGGACGGCCCCCCCACTTTTTTATTTACATATTTATGAAGTGTGGTATCCCTTTTTGGAAAAAAATTACGGTTTGGAAAATCCCCATCTGGGCTCGGCAAACCCATTAGTTTCGAATGGTGCAGAGTCCCCCCATTTGGAAAAGGGAGGGACTGCAGTACAACAATTGGACAGGAGCACGGCAATGCTGCATCTTGGATGGTTGGCGATATGTTGTCTTTTGAAATCCCCTCGCTGAATGACTGTGGCGCCATGAATGCAAGGAGCAGGAGGAGATGTTTAAAAGGAAACAGCTCCCTTTGCAGAGGTGGTGGACCCTTGATGGCTGCAATGGCATGCGGACTGGGTGTGCTGCTGGTTGTGCGGTGGCAGGATGGGGCCCTAATTGAGCCCGTTTCTCCCCGGCCACCGGTGGTGACGCTCATGTGTTGACGGGGCCATGGTGCCCCGTTAGTCCCCGGCCCCGCTTCATTTTGCCCACAGTTTAATATACCATATTCGGGTCCTCCGGGGTCTTTTTTTTTTTTTTTTTTTTTTAAAAATATTTTAATAGGCACTGTTGAAATCATTTTAACAATCAGCGTTTCAAACAATTTTGAAGAATAACAAGTACCATAAATTTTCCATTGTTATAAGCAAGTTAATAACAAAAAACATGACCTAATAAAGGTAGAATACCGAGTCCCATAGTGTTACATCAATACTAAAAACTGCCATCCTCCGGTGTCTTAACAAAGAACTGTCACACCGCCGAGTATCTGATTTTACCGCCAACGCTCCGCACTGAGTGACTACTACCCCCGCTGCCTCGCTGAGCCCCTGTGCCGCTATTTTTCTTGGACCTGCGAAGCGGGTTTTTTACCCGTGCGCTTGGCCCCCGACCTCACCTGCTGCTCCCCTGCTGACTCACAGCCACAAAAACCCACTTGCTGGCTGCACCGCTGCCTGACACGCAAGCTGACGTCCTCTTCTCCTGACGATGATGAAGCCCTTGCTTCACCCGGCTCCCAAGTGCGGTCGGCTACATCATCATCTATTTGTGTTTCATTTGTCACTGCTGTATCATCACCGGTCTTGGGAGGCAGCGGCTGACCCCTCACAACATGACCTCCCATGCCACTCGCCCCATCTCGACTTTGCCGCCGACTGCAAGACGCAGGGGAGATTGGCCCCATTTCTTCGCTGCCAAGTAGCTGCTGACTGCCCTCCTCAAATTGTTCATCCTCGCTATATAGTGACGCTAAACCCCAGACCACATAGTAGATCTCTGGCTGAGGGAACCCGGAGGGGAAACAGAGGGGGGGTTGAGGACAGGTGGGGGGGCGCTGACCCGCTCCCGGGCCATGCCAACTAAGGGTTGGTCTGACGATCCCACGACTCTTCGCTGGGGTTGTCTGATTTCATCGGGGCGCAAGACGATGCCCTACCCAACCAATCAAGAACCCTTGGGTTGCTAGTCAGCACAAGGACCGCTAGATGACACCGGCAGTTGTGGCGCACCGAGTGACCCCTGCTGCGACGTCCCCCTTTCTGTGCTGCGACCTGGGCCCGGAATGTTTGTGCCACTGCCCCTCCCAGGTGAAGAGCCTGCCACCTCTCTGTCTGACATACTGTTTGTTCTAAAATGTACAGACCTGTTTGATGAAGATATAGTATATGATTTAAATCACACCCCGTATTTGACGCCAAATGACCACTAAGAAGCTTGGGTAACCTTGGATATAAATTGCGCTCCACAAATGGGCAGGAAAAAATTGACTTGTATGTGCCGTTTAAAAACTCTGTGTATTTTATGAATATAAAAGCACAAACAGGCTTAATTAACCTTCGGGTATGAATTATGCTACAGAATTTCTTCTGTGGCGGTGAAAAAACAAAGTTTCTTTTACTGAGTACAACTGCAGAAAAATACTTAGTTAATCCTTGGATGTAAATTGCGCAAAAGAATTGAGCAGCCAAAAACTACTAGCTTTGTAGGTGTTTTCAAATGGCGTGATTTTATGCTACACAACAAGAGGAAAACTTGAATTAACCTTCGCTTGTGAATTATGTACAGGAAAAATGTATTTTTTGGGGGTGAAATAAACGTTTTCTTTTAGTTTACCACAACAGCAGAACAACGCTTAATTAACCTCTGGATGTAAATTGCGCAAAAGAATTGAGCAGCCAAAAATGAAGTGGTATTTGTTTCTTTAAATGAATAAAACAGGAACAGGCTTAGATCCCCCTTGGATATTCAATGTGCTGTGAGCAGATAGCATTAAAATGTATATGCAGCTGCACTGGACGCACACTGGACTTCAGTTCCAAAACCCCACAAAATCAGAAACAGAACGTTAAGAGAAGCAGTCTCTGAGACAAGCTGAGACACCCCACAAAAATCGCTGTATAAAAGTGAGTTCTTTAGTATGAGATATCATAAGCAGCAGCAGCGGCAGCACCTTCCCTGATCAGTACAGTGAGAGCGGTATGAGCTCCCAGCGTCGCGCCCGGGTCTTTATTTAGTGCGGTGACGTCACAGAATCCGCCGGTCTCTGATTGGCTTCACCTCTGCACATGTCATGCAGGCTATGCCCTTCTTCCTCCCAGAGTGCTTTGCCCCATGTAACGCCATGTGCTCGCAGCCATTTTTTCAATCAAAACCACACTTCGTTCACCCGAATTACCCGAACCGAAGTTTTCCTGAAATTCTAAACGAATTCCACTTCGTTAGAATCAATTCGCCCATCTCTAACTATAACTTGTTATATTACATCTAGAAATTTATCCAGACCCTTCTCCAGAATCCTAGTCACTATAACTTGTTATATTATTACATCTAGAAATGTATCCAGACCTTCCCCCAGAATCCTGGTCACTTTTAAACTTGTTATATTATTACTCTCAAAAATTTGTACCCAAAACCCCTTTTTTGAACATTCCTACATTCTCTATACTGTAAGGGAATTGTGTACTATGCTACATGGCGGAAAGTATGTGAACATTGAGAAATCACATAAATATTTGCTTCTTAAACATCTTATTTTACACCATGAGTATGACGTCTCTTGTGCCTACTGCAATCTTCAAGCTGTGAGTCATAACAAGTACAACATCTATGATGCCCTAATTGACCTCCGAATGTCTGCAATGTCACACTGAGGTATACAAAGATTGTTCTTAATATTATTTTAAAGCGCCTTTAATTTCAGAGTACATTTGAGATCGGGTACATACATAACATAGGTCCAAACAAAGTATAGTGGAAACATTACTAACAACTGCTACAGAGGGAGAGAGGAACCTGCTTGTGAAGGATTACAATCTAGAAGGAAAGAGGTAAGAGACAGAAGATGAGGGATAGTGTTTGTAGTGTGAGGTAGGGGCAGCAGCCTAAACTGTAGGCTATCCTGAAGAGATTTGTTTTCAAGTTGCTTTTGAAAGTTGTAAAGATGGAGGAGAGTCTGATGTGTTGGGGCAGTGAGTTCCAGAGTATGGGGAAAGCACGGGAGAAGTCTTGTAGATGGTTGTGTGAGGAGCTGACACAGGGAGAGCACAGATGAAGGTCCTGAAGCAGAGATTGTGTGAGGGGAGATTAAAACGGTGATGTAGGAGGGACAAATTATGGAGAGCCTTTATAACTTGAACTAAATAAATTGGGCAATAGGTAGCCTGTGAAAGGATTGGCAGAGGAGAGAGGCAGAGAAATAGCGAAGAGAGTTGGATCAGCCGGGCAATGGGGCTGTGGATTGATTGAAAGGATTGGAGGCCACAGAGAATGATGTTACAGGTGTCTAGGCGGAAGATGACAAGGGCGTAGACTAGCATTTTTGTAGCATCAAAGTTAAGGAATGTGCGGATTCGAAAAATATTTTTCAGGTGGAGACGACAGGAGGTGGTCAGTGCTTGCTTGTGTGGCTTGAAGGACAGTTTATCCCAAGGCACCAGACTTACTGGACCAGTGAAAGTAAAAACAAAATTTTGTAATTTTCTCAGATGCTCTGTTACACAGTTAAGGCCGGGCTGATCAATAGGTATGAGCTCCCAGCGTCGCGCCCGACGAACTAGGAGACCAACTAGAACATCTATCTCTGCCTATACAAGAATGTATAGAGTGGACTCACAAGTTGAGCCCACTACATACACCGCTGTTTGTCACAACTGCACCTTCAGTGGCCGGGACCAGAGATAACTCCAATCCTGGCTATTTAACTACTTGGATGCTATGGTCAACGCAACCACAGCATCAAGCCAAGATGGGTTCACCACCTTTCATCTTCCAATCAGCAAACATGGGCTATCAACCCGCAGTCATGGTAGTTGAAAGCCTGATGAAGACCCCCCGGGCCTGCCATCTTATTGAAATCAGTTGCCACTGAGAGAGAGAGTATAGACCACTGGAAATATTTGGAACTGTTATAGAAAAAGATAGGTAGAACTGTGCAAGTATTGCCCTCTCCCCGTTTTCTGAGGCTGGTGCATAGCTACAAGCCAGCCTCCAAAGGGGATTACATTAAAAAAAAAATAATCAACAGGTTCTAAGTGTAAGGTCCTCTTCAGATTTGTAAAGCAATCAAGGTATGGCCAAATTAGATGAGTTCTATCATATGCTCAATAATGTAATGACTAAATGTTCAGCACATGAACATATGGATTTCACAACCCTTTATAACTATTTTCTTGCATGAGTCAGGAGAGTCTTCGTCATTCTGTTTTTCTGTTTTTAGTAGAATAAGATTTCAAACCATAATGCTAAAAACAGAGCTCCGATGTTTAATTCATACGGACGGTTCTGCACGAGCTAGAACACAACTAATTGTGTCAATGTCAAAGTGAAGAAATTTGTTAAACAAATCTGTAAAATGAGATGCTTATTGCTATTTTTATCAGTTAGAATTGACAGCTTTTCTTATATTCACTAGTAAGGAAAAAAATCTACTCAATTTAGGATAAAACATGAAACATTTTATTTATAGGAAACATATCCAAATGTATGGCAAGTAATAAGATTGACAGGATATTTAAATGTAATATGTAAAGCACTAAATAAGCACAACAATGCTATGTTTTCAATGTGGCACCATAGAATCAGAAGAACACATATGAAAATACTCTAAAATACATATATCCCAAAAACAAATTTGTAATATATATATATATATATATATATATATATATATTACAATGGCCACCAGCCAATCAAAAAATGAAAAAAAAAATCTGTTCTTTTTGCTCCCGGCCAGCATAGTCACAAAAAGGGGTTTTTACCACGTCCATTTCATCCTCCTGCCTCGCTCTTGCTCGTGTACCAAAAGGAGGTGTGTGTGATTTTTTTGAATTGCATTCATGTGCCCCAGCAGGTGACATACCAGGATTTCCTCTCTGTAGTCAAAAAAAAGGTCTTTTTTATGGTAGAACGTAAGTGCTCGTAGCTCAGAGGTAAAACTTCTGCTTCCGGGCACAAGGGTTTCTCAATTTTAAATCCTGCAGGAACCCAAACAGTGGATTTTTTTCTCTTTTATCAATGCCCAAAATAAAGAGGTTCTTTTTTTAATTTATTTGCCTTTTTGACTAAAATAAGGATAAGAGGAGGGAGTAGAAGACGGCACCTGGGGGTTTACACAAGGGCGAAAGTATGAATTTTTCGCCGCGTCGGGGCGCATTTTTCCGCCAGTTTTCGGCGCTTTTTCCCCAGTTGTCGGGCCGAGTGCGCCCTACATGCGGGTAAAAATCCCCGCGCCTCGTCAGTGTGTGAGGGCAGGCGGGATTTGGGGCAATGTGGGACTGTGCCCAAATTGCCCTCCCAAAGGGGGTGCTCAACATGCGGGGAAAATTCACGCGCCCCCGTGTGTGAGGGCAGTAGGGGCTACGCCCCCATGTATTCCGATTCGAGATGGGCTGGAAACAGGAGGGAAAAAACATTCTAAAATTCCGTGCGAGTATAATAAAAAAAATCGCCTTTATTAGGTGTAAAACATTCTCTGAAAAGAGCTCAAACCTTAAAAAAATTTCATAAAAAAAAACACTTCCAAAAAAGAACGGCGCAACATCGGGGAAAAGGATATTTAAATTTCCGGGAAATACAGTAACAAATTCGTAAGCATTTCTTGGCGGAGAAACCAGCCAAAAATAGGGCACGGAACCATTAAAAACCCATGGGGAAGTATTTCCAAACAAAACTAAAGGCGGGACAGTTTAAAATACAGTAAAAATGCAGAAAAGAGCAGATTTGTTAGCTAGCGGGGCTTGGCAATTCCTGGCAATCAGAATAGTGTAGCGACATGTGACCCATTATAACCTATGGAAGAAGTATTGACCAATCAAATATCAAAGGCGGTACAGATCACAATACATTAAAAAGGCAGAAAAAGAGTGGAATGGTTTGATCAAGCGGGTGCTTGGCTATCCTGTCCAATCCAGAGCGCGAGCTACTTGTCCCATTTGTAGTCAAAGGCGAAGATTTCGTGCAAATGAAATCACGGCTCATCAGCCCCGTGCGGCATGTAGTATGATAGAAACATCTTTATTAAGAGAAAAAATAATCAGAAAAAAGAAGCTGAAACCTTCCTCATAAACTAAATAAATCAAATCCTAACAACCGTTATGACCGCTGAGAGACCGGCGCAACAACAGGAATTGCGATATGAGAATTTGCCGGAACTACAGTATTCAAATTCTTTAAGCTCTTCTCATTGGTCGTCAGTAGAGAATGATCGATTGCGTATTGCTATCTATATAGCGATCGATAGCCATAGTACCGGTTACCGCTATCATAAGGATATCGATAGTGAGCACAATTATGCTCGATGACCATTAAAGTCTATGGAGAGCAACAACACCTTCATTAATTATACACCCAAACAAGGCTGAAAGCTGAAACTAAACATCCACAACAGTCAAATGGATACGTGCTACACTTAGTCCCAACACACTAAGGTTATAAAAGTCCACAGAAAAAAAAGTCAACAGACCATTTACTATCCCTGACTTGTACCCCAGCATGACCCCTTAAAACCTGCATCAACCCCAACAATAAAAAAGTTCCAGAAGGCAGAAAGACAATGAAACCATCATGTAACTTGAACTGTACAATGAATATCCCAGACCTTGAACGCAGTCATGAGCCCCAACCCAGCATGACCCCAACATTAAAAAAGTGCGGAAAAAGAGTCTTTTCAAACCACCATTTATAAGTTCACTGGACATTGACTAAACCCTGGTCCTGGGCCACAGCAAGAGCCCAAACCTGCATGACCCCCCACGTTAAAAATAAGATCCGGAAAAAGGAGTCCTTTCAACCACCATTATATGACTGACATTGACTATACCTGGTCCTGGGCCACAGCAGACCTCAAACCTGCATGACCCCCACATTTAAAAAGTGCCGTAAAAAGGAGTCTTTCCAACCACCATTTTACGTTTCCACTGACATTGAACCTATACCTGTCCTGGCCACACACAGCATGAGCCCCAAACCCTGCATGACCCCCACATATAAAGTGCCCGGAAAACAGGAGTCTTTTCAACCACCATTTTAGTTTCACAGGACATATGACTATAACCTGTCCTGGGCCACAGCAAGAGCCCCAAAACCCTGCATGACCCCCACATTAAAAATTGCCCGAAAAAGGAGTCTTTTCAACCACCATATTAGTTGAACTGACATTTGACAATACCTGTCCTGGCCAAGCAATAGCCCCAAACCTGCTATGACCCCCGACATTTCAAAAGTGGGCCGGAAAAAGATCTTACAACCACCATTTTAGTTGAACTGGACATTGAACTAAACCTGTCCTGGGCCTACAGCATGAGCCCGCAAACCTGCATGAACCCCCACATCTAAAAAGTGCCCGGAAAAAGGATCTTTAAACCACCATTTAAAGTTTCACTGGACATTGAACTTATATCCTTCCCCGGTCCACCAGCATGAGCCCCAAACCTCATTAACCCCCACAAAAAAAAAATTGCCGAAAAAGGATTCTTTCAACCACCCTTTTAGATTCACTGGACATTGTCTATAAAAAACCTGTCCTGGCCACCAAAGCCCCAAACCAGCATGACCCCCACAAAAAAAAAGAGCCGGAAAAAGGCGTCATTCAACCACCATTTTAGTAACATCTGGACATTGACAATACCAGACGCTGGTCCACAGCATGAGCCGCCAAACCAGCATAGACCCCCCACAATAAAAGTGCCGGACAAGGATACTACATCCAAACCACCAAAAAAGTTTACACTGGACATTGACTAAAAACCAGTCCTGGGCCCACAGCAAGAGCCCAAAACCTGCAATGTACCCCCCACATTTAAAAAGTGCCGTAAAAAGAAGTCATTCAACCACCAAAAAATTTTCACTGGACATTGACTATACCTGGCCTGGGCCACAGCATGAAGCCCCAAACCAGCATGAACCGCCCACATCATAAAAAGTGCCGGAAAAAGGATATCCCAGTATCCAACCACCATAAAGTAATACACTGATACATAGAACTAAATCCAGTCCCTTGGCCACATCATGACCACCAACCCTGCAGACCCCCACATTTAAAAAAGTGCCGGAAAAGGAGTTCCATTCAAAACCACCATTTTAGTTTCACTGGACAAGGACAAAACTCTCCTGGGGCCACAGCACGACCCAGGTGCCGGAGTTACAGTGGGTGCGGTGAAAGCCCATTTGGCGTCCGACATCTATTAACACGCGTGTTAAAATGCCAGATGACGCATGCAACGAAAACGTCGTGCTGACGCAGAGTGCGGAAGCGGAAGTGTGAGAACTCCATCCTGTCCTCCTCTGTAACGACAGTCAATACCTGGGTAGCCCTCATGCCCCTCCGTATGCGTGTGGACCAATTGAGCTTTCACTTGGAAATACTAGGTGATAACGCTCCTGTAATTTACACCCAGTGCCCTTTTATCTTGGCATTCTTTTTCTTCATTTTTACTCAACGTGCCTGGAGGAAATGGTCTCTGTACTTTGTTTCTCTGTCCGTGCTCCATACTCCATGTCCTCTTAAATAACCTACATCTTGTCAAGTATTCACTGTACCCATCCCCTTTTACAATTCAGGAGGAAATTTTTTAACCAGCTATTTTGTACATGCAAGTTTTTTAAGTACTTTAATTCTAGAAAACACATTAATTAAAAAAGTATGGAATCCCACCAAGGACTTATGTTTCTTCTCTTTTTTTCATTTGTATTAAAATGGTTGTCTCAATACAGGGATAGATAGCTAAACAAGTCATTTTTGCAATATTTGTCCATAAACCGTGTCCTACCTTATTCCAGATTTCTGAAAGCACCATCACCCATGAAGCCACTCTTGACAATTGAGAAGAACCAAATGTCTGTTATAGAAACACATTTTAATAAAAATAAGGACCTGTAAGTATTGCTGCTTTTCAAAGCAGCATGACCCAAAAAAAATATAAAAATGAATTCCTCAGCCACTGTTAAAAATTGTGAGAGAAATGCCCCACTTAGAAGTGCCACATTTTCTGTTCCAAAGAGACCAAAATTATAGCTGTAACTCACAGCAACCTGACCCCAAAAAAATCTATAAATAACGACTTCTCAGCCACTAGTAAAAAAATGTGAGGGAGAAATGCCACTTAGCAGCACATTTTTTCTGTTCCAAAGGACCATGAAAAAACCTGAATCTCACAGCAACATGAACCCAAACCAATGAAAATGCGAAAAACTTCTTAAGATAAAAGTGAGTAAATGGAAATACGTTGTTGTTCATGAAACCTTTCAGTCTTTATACAGTCTCCTCACAGCAAAACCAGCAAAATTAACAGTTGGGGAAAGAGAATAAAATTGCATATAAATGATCAATATTTAAAAAAAAGTTTTTCAAGAACCATTATCTGATTTGAAAAGGAAGTGTGAATTATACTGGCAACTAATTTCGATACCTCTGGCAATGGGCCACAACATCATCAGAGATCCATGCCTGATACATACATGATGAAAGTCAAACGATCCACATTATCAGTTGGAAATGCCGGATGCTATTGTCTGTAATGACACTCGAGCTGTGCATGAAGGTCCGCTCAGATATGACGCTGGCTTGGCTTGGGCAGGACAAACACCTCTAATGGCGTGACGAGCCAGCTCATGTCCATCGTCAATATTGGATACCCAGATATTCTAATTGGGTCCGGAACACATCCAAAAAAATCGGTGTTGAGAAGCAGATAGTCATGCACCAAGATCATAAGCTGGTAACTGTGTGTTTGATGTGTGCCCTGCATTGCAAGCTTTGGTGAGGTGGGTAAACATAAAGATTGCCAGAGGGTCACCCAACAGGCTTCTGCCACCTTGCCTGCAGCTGGCCCGCTAAACGCCCTACTTGGCACTCTACCATAAACTGCGTCACGTCGCTGATGTTGTTCCACCGAGACATTTGGGAACGTGAAGCAGGACAGCAACAGATGTTCTCCGTTAATCAATCCAAGGTCTCCATTCCCTGCATTTTAACTCTAAATTGGGTGGTGGAAAGGAAATTGTCTGATTTTGTTATTTGTACCGGGGATCCATGAGGGTGGCCACCCCATTAACTGTTGTTCATTTTGATGCCTAAAGCGAGGAACTTGGGAGGAAAAGGAGCATCCAAGCACCATTCCATGTGAAATGGAGCCTTGATTTCCCAACCTCCGGGTCGAGGGCACTAGCAAGCAAAACTGATCTTCCTCATCATCCTCCTCCGCCTCAAATTCGGCCAACCTCTTTCAAGGCAAGGGACGTCGGTAACATCGGTGTCTATGAAAAACCTCCTCCTCCTCCTCCTCTGCTGCCTCCGGCCCAGCTTCAACACAGCCCATGACTTGCCTGAGATTATGCACCCTGAAGCTGATTGCTGCCACCTTGCACTAGCTCTGGAACCCCGAACCACTGCCTAAATGAAGACCGATGAAATTGTGAAACTGTCCGGGCCTTGTGGATTTATGAAACGGAGAGAAAGGCTCCGAGTCCGCTATCTGTGTCCGTCTCCCTCCTCCAGTCGCTTGGCGGGACCTGTTGTTGTCAGAGTGTCCAACGATCGATCCAGAACTAAGATCACCACAATGCCTCATTCGACAAGGCATTGTCCGCACTGAAAACCATATTGGTGCTTCCTTTCTTCAAACTGGGGGGGGGGGGGGGGGGGGGGGGGGGGGGGGTGCCGGGGCGGGGGGGGGGGGGGGGGGGGGGCCGGGGGGGGGGGGGGGGGGCGAGGGGAGGGGGGGGGGGGTGGATAGTGTGGGGGGGGGGAGGGGGGTGTGGGGGGGGGGGGGGGGGGGGGGGGGGGGGGGGGGGGGACTGGCAGGATGTGCAAGAGCTCTTTCACACCGCATCCACTCTCATGGTGGTCAAACCCAGATGTCCGTCCCGCTGCTTGTCAGCATGTGTCACTTCGTACTGCGTATGGCATTGCGCTGCTGCCGCGCCACAAATATCGCTGGAGCATTTGAGGGTGGAATTCCAGCGGTTGCCACGTCAACAATGAGACGGTTGACGGGGAGGCCGATCTGACGCGCCCACGCAGCCAGGCGGGACGAAGCAGGGTGCGAACGGCGGAAGGGCTAACTCAGACCTCGCGCCTTCATCATCAGGCCGTCCAGACCCGGGTAGCTCTTTAAAATATCTGGACGACAAGGTTCATGACATGTGCCAGGCAAGGGGAAGTGCTCCAGCCTACCGATCTATAGGGCGGCCAGCAGATTTCCGCCCCGTTATCGCACACCACCTTGCCCTGCACAAGTTTCTTGTCCACCCAGCCAGCCGATCAGAGCACACGAAGCTTCGAGCCGACCACAAGCTCCTGAACACCTGTGTGTGGACGGTCTTCCAAGCCAGATAAATTTCAACACTGCCTGGTGTCTCCAGGGCACGAGAGCCCAACATAGACCTTGGGGAAAGAGACCCTGCACCAACCCTGCGGTAATTGAAGAGCGTCTGCGCGACGAGCCTGAGAGCCACCGCACCCCCAGAGACATCCACCCAGTGCCTCACCCCAGTGAGCTGTCACAGAGATAATAGACGGCCTTGGCCGTGCTTACTAGTCCACGTTCGGTGGTGAGAAGGACTTTTCGGACACAGTATGCAGACCACGCGCTTGAAATTTTAGATGACACGTGGCTGGGCCAGTGCAGGGACTGCTTTTCTGGCAAAGAAATGCCCTGCTCATGCATCTGTATAGGGGGCAAGCGAGGGCCATGACGTGGCGGAACCCAAGTGTGTCCCACCAGGACGAAAGGCAACATTTTCCAATCCAAAATGCCTGGCAATGTCGCCGAACAATCAGGCATTTGGCATTGATGTTTTGAGGTTGAAAGGTGTTTCTTCTCAGCTTCCCAAACCTGGAAGTACAGAAGGCTGCTTCTAGACAGGCCGCAGTAACGGCGTGCAGGTCGTCAAACTGGCGGAAGGAGAAGGGGTAGGATGGGTCTCCTGGTGCTGCAGCTGGTATCGGTGCGACGGGGAGGATGACGCGGAGGCTGATCCCTGATCATGAACTCTAGAGACATGGGCGCTGAGGAACGCTTGGTAGGTGGCGGAGGAGGAGGCCTGAGACAGAGGGTGTGTACAGTGTTGGAGGCCCTGCGTCGGTTGGCCTTTATTTGCCAAGTGTTCCCTCCATTTCAACTCATGCATTCGCCTGCAATGTGACAGACATGTTGGATGGTGGTTAACCACTTAAGGTTCTTGCCTCTACTTAAGCGTTTACGGCAAAAGGCGGCATTGACAATCGCTGGGTGAATCAGAGGCTTGGCACAAAGAAGGCCCCCCCCCCCAGGCTTGAGAGGTCCTGGACCTTTTTGAACCGGCGAAAAGCGAGGAGCGGGTTTGCGCTGAACCGTTGCAGGCGAATCATATCAGCTGACTTCTGCGCACCACGCCCACTTTTTCCTCTTAGGTGGCGGGACCACTATTGAGACACTACCATCGTCTTCCTCCTCTCCACTGATGAAGCGCTCGCAAGCCAAAAAATTCTGCGGAAAAGACCATGATGGATCCGCAATGTCCCGTCATCATCAACATCATCAACAACAGGTGACTTGGTCGTCCTGACTTCTGTCATCCAGAATCAGCCCGGGGCCCCCCCCCCCCCTACAAGCAAAGGGTCACAGCAAGGCCGTTGCCGACCGCCCGGTGATTTTTGGCCGATTCACCACCGGCATACCTTCACCTCCTCTGATGGCATCAGTATACAGGGGGCTCAGAGCAGACTATCATCCTCTTGACTTTAACATGCCTTCTGACCCCCAACCAGCATTTTGTCAATCAAGAGGCTACAGACAATGGATTTATCCACAGGGGTGGGACAAACGAGTTGACATTTGGGGGCTGCTTTCATGTTGGAAACGGATCTGTATGATGCTGGATGACGACATTTGTGGCCGTGACATGCGAGGACGAGGAGATAAAAGACTGCAAGAATGCAGTTTGCAATCACCCAATTGAAGGACAGATTTGCGACGATGTTCGTTACTTAGATTCACAGGCCCTGTCCCCCATCGATGACAGGGCTACGGACCCCTGCAAACTGCACGATCCGCTGGCATGCGTGTTGTCGCCAGCACTGGAAGGAGCACCATTCCCTCTCGTACCTCTACCGACCATGTGCTAACACCCCACTTGCTCGCTTACCCACCTGCATATCGCTCCATGTACAGAAATATAAAATTTGAGAAGGTATGGAATAGTTTTTGGAAAGTCCTCTTATTAAAAAGAGCAGGCAAATCCACAGCTATTCACAAATCCCACTAATCAAAACAAAATGCTGGATTCAAATATTAACTGCAAGGTTCTATACAACAAATCTGGACTAGCAAAAAAAAGTCCAAAAAACCCGTATCTGTTATGTTTTGGTAAATAAACGTATTTTTTTTGCACCTATCCATTCACCTTTTGTGAATATAGAATTGCTGTTTTAAAAGAATTACGTAGAAGCACAGCGTCATTGAACAGTGCTGAGTGGCGCAACGAAGTCAAAAAACACGTAACTGTAATGTTTTTGATAAATAAAAAACGGTATTTTTGCACCTTTCAATTCACCTGTGGTGAATAAGAATTAGCTGTTTTAAAAAAGATATAACGTAGATTCTGCGTCAATGGAACAGTGCTGTGCGCAAAAGTAAAAAAAAACACGTAACTGTTATGTTTA
Source organism: Phyllomedusa bahiana (assembly GCA_025379985.1). Lineage (NCBI taxonomy): Eukaryota > Metazoa > Chordata > Amphibia > Anura > Hylidae > Phyllomedusa > Phyllomedusa bahiana. The sequence goes on from JAODAL010027861.1 coordinate 33,979, forward strand.
GAAATAAAACAAGGTATTTTTAGCACCTTTCAATTCACCTGTGGGTGAATATAGAATTGCTGTTTTAAGATTACGTAGATGCTGGCATGCGTCAAAGATCAGTGCTGGGTTCGCAAAAGTCAAAAAAAACAGTAATCTGATATGTATTTTATATAATAAACGGAATTAATTGAACCTTATCAATTCACCTGAGGTGAATATAGAATTTCTGTTTTAAATTTACGTAGATGCTGCGTCAAGAACAGTTCGGGGTGCCGCAAAAGGTAAAAAAAAACACGTAACTGTTATAGTTTTGATATAATAACTGTATTTTTTTGGGGCACCTTTCAATTCACCTGTGGTGAATATAGAATTGCTGATTTAATGATTTACGAGATGCTTAGCGTCAATGAACAGTGCTTGGGTGCGCAAAAGTCAAAAACACCACTAGAAGATTTCCGGTAACGATACATCGTGATTTTTTCAAAACCGCCGTGAATTTAACAGTGGTAGATTCTGCATTAAAATTCTCTAGCTAACTACAAAAAATTCTTCAAATCTCTAATCTAAAACTAAAATTGGAAGGATCACAGCTAATAGTAGAGTTTTCTCTGTGCATAAATAGATCTAATTTCCTGAGCTGTATGGCCACATGCAGAGCGCAGGTCCTAACCCTATGAACGCTGAGAGACACTGAGGCTGAAACAGGAAACGCTGTTTCTATGTAAAACGAGTCAAGTGAATTTTTCCCAGCCACCGCAACCATAACAAATCCCAGTCATGACGTCCGCACACACATCTCACCCCTGCTCTATCTGTAAACTCAATTGCTGGCCTAGCCAAAATTTTACAGGAAGCGCCGAAAAAGGCGCGATCTTAATAGAAGATGCACAGATTTTATTAACCCTAAAAGGAGTTGACCTCATTATGAGCTATCAGCCTTTCATTGAGCCTGGTACGTAGAACTGAAAGGGGCGTGCTAGCTTGTCCTGTCACCCTCTTCTGCTCCCTCTCCCCCCTCCCTTCAGAACACAGGCAGCTACGAAACTTCTATACAGGTGGGGGGAGGGGGTTTGCCAGCCAGAGTTCACCCTGCTGAGTTGCCTGCCAAGGTCTGATGGCATAGAGGGCTGATCTATTAGTGTATAGAGGAATGTTAAGTGGTGTGCTAATAACAATCAGAGAGGAATGCAAGTGTTCCTATACCCTCTCTTAGCTTTACAATCCCACATCTCCAAGCAACAACAAAGGGAAAGTGTTACTATACACAGATGTCTCACTAATAACAGATAGCAAAAGTATCACATGCCTGACTGTATAGCATTAGTATGTCACAGTTCCAAAGACACATCATTGAATATAGTAACAGACAGGGTCACTGCTGTCACATCTATCTGTGAAGAGAGCAAGAGGAAGCAGGCACACACAGGGTATAATCCAGGAAGCAGGGACACAGATGCCAGAGTCCTCCCTCCCCCCTCCCTCTACTACAGAAGCATTCTGTGTGGAGGGGCTCTCTGCTCCGACCTGTCTTCAAAGACTGATGAGTCATAAAGACCTGACAGCCAGTAAGATAAGGATCAACAGGTCGGCTGCTATAGAGATTTGAGGAGCTGATGCACTCCTGCTAACAGGAGGACATTTGTAATGAACATATATTGCAAAGCTGCTTGTTTTTTAAAGATCTTTTAATTAAAACCCAATCATTGTAGCGAGACAACCCCTTTAATTATCGCATGATCTGGAAATTTCGATCACCATAAAAACCTTGCCGATTTCAACTATGGCGATAATCGCTCAACACTAGTCGGCAGAAACCAACCAATCGGAATAGGAGCGACAGTGACCCATTATAAGCTATGGAGAAGTATGGACCAATGAAATTCAAAGGCGGGAAAGTTCAAAATACAGTAAAAAAGGCAGAACAGAGCTGATTGGTTGAGCCCAGGCGGCAGATATGAATCCACTAATCATATGTAGTGCGTCTATTTTGAATGGAGAAATAAGGGCGCGATAGAAGGGCGCCCTAAAAGTTATTACTGTCTATGGGAAATATTCTAGTACTGTGATTGGTTGGGGGAAGAGGGGCTCGTCCTGCTTAGCCAATTAGCGGGTGAGCTACCTTCTCATAGAGTTCTATGGGGAAAAGAAATGCAGAGCGAGCTCTGTTTGTGATTGGCTAAGTTAAGAGAGGCGCGGTTATTTGGACCAATGGGAGAGCGAGCGACGCTCTTATAGGTTTTTTAATGCAATCGGTAATAAAACTGTACGTGCCCGAAATAAAATAAGACTCCCGAAGTTGTACCGATCTGTATATAAAATGAACAATAATATGGGGGTAACGAAAAAAAAATATTAATTCAATAAATTCATTTTTATTTCTTTATTTTCGTTAGCCAATGATCAATAGTATGGGTGTAACGAAAATAAAGAAATAAAAATGAATTTGTTGAATTATTTTTTTTTCGTTACCCCCATATTATTGTTCATTTTATATAGAGATCGGTACAACTTCGGGAGTATTATCATTTTATTTCGGGCACGTACAGTTTTATTACAGATTGCATTAGAAAACCCATAAGAGCGTCGCTCGCTCTCCCATTGGTCCAAATAACCGCGCCTCTTTTAACTTAGCCAATCACAAACAGAGCTCGCTCTGCATTTCTTTTCCCCATAGAACTCTATGCGAAGGTAGCTCAGCCGCTGATTGGCTAAGCAGGATGAGCCCTTCTTCCCCCCAACCAGTTACAGTACGAGAATATTTCCCATAGACAGTAATAACTTTTAGGGCGCCCTTCTATCGCGCCCTTCTTGCTCCACTCAAAATAGACGCACTACATATGATTGGTGGATTCATATCTGCCGCCTGGGCTCAACCAATCAGCTCTTTTCTGCATTTTTACTGTATTTTGAACTGTCCCGCCTTTGAATTTGATTGGTCAATACTTCTCCATAGGTTATAATGGTTCACTGTCGCTCCTATTCTGATTGGCTGGTTTCTGCCGACCAATGAGAAGCGCTTACAGAATTTGAATTACTGTATTTCCCGGCAATTTCCAAAATCCTAATTCCTGATGTTGCGCCGTTCTAGATTTTTGGAAAGTGATTTTTTTATTTCATTGTTTTTTTTAAGGTTTGAGCTCTTTTTCTGATGTTTTACACCTAATAAAGGCGATTTTTTGGGAATCATACTCCATGCCACACGGCGCTGAGAGCCGAGATGGATTTCTTTTGCGATCTTCTATATGTTTCCTCTCATGTTACGTTCTCGCTTCACTTCGCCTCCGCCGGATCATTTAGACCAGAATCAACCAGGTCTGCCTGTCGGAGCTGGCGAGCGCTGCATTGCGCCGCACTTTGCCGACCCGCGGTCATTCATGCCTCGGAGTTTTCGAATGCGCCGCGTCCCGCCCCAGAACACCCACACTGCGCCCATTGCACGCCCCTTCATGTTAGGTGCAGCCGAAAGTGGCGAACGCTGCGCCTAACATCGCATCCCTGCGTCCGACAGGGGATTCAAGCCGGTGAGGCGCAGGATACGCCAGAAATCAGGTGCAAATCCCGATCATACATGTCGCCCTAAGTAGCTGCCTGAGAGGAGAAGTGATGTCTGAGCATGTGTGACCAGGACTGAGGAGCTCTCAGCTCTGGTCGTATCCCCTGGACACGAGCTTTAAACAATGGATGACTAAAGGAGCAGCTAAGACAAAACGGTGCAGAATTTTTAATAATGATGAATGGTGAAAATGTTTAATATTTAATTTTCAAACTTCCCACGTAAATTTTACTTCGTGGCAAAACCCCTTTAATACCTTGAATCTACAGTGGTGGATTAAGTAGATCCAGGCCTTAGACTGTTCCCTCAACTAGGACCCTCCCTTCTCCATCACCTCCATTCTAGTCTATGTCTATAGTCAATACCACCTTTCTGTTCTAACATTGACAAATGGCTTTTTACCATTTACCTTTTCCACACACTGACTTGTCCAAACATCCTAAGGCAGGTCACAGGGCCAGAGCTACCAGTGCATTTTTTTCACATGACTGTGTTTGTTAAGGCCCATCCATCATAGAGTTGATAATTTGCTCCATAGAGAAGAAAGAAGTTGCCTTTCAGAGATCAAGGGGAGGAAAGCTTATTTTGGACTGGTAACCACGATGAAGACAAGTGAAAATCTGGGCGAGGGGGGTGTTTGGTTAGGAATGGGAAATAACTGTTCTCTTTCTTTAACCCAAGTGGTGGATAATAATATGGGCATCTTGGACGCTACAGGACCTAGGTGGCTACCTAAACACCCACATTGAATTCTGTCACCAATCCTCTTTGTATGACACTGATTACGAATAGATTGCCATACTATACCCATGGGTTATTGTGATATTTTTTATTTCCAGATCAGAAGTTTATAAAAAAAAATTCTCCTTTAAACAGAATTATAAAACAAGCAAAAAAATTGATTCTGTCCATAATGGCTACAGTGGGAGAAAGCGTCCATGAGCGCTCCAGGGAAAAAATAAAAATACCCTTTGAGTAAATAAGAACAAGAAAGAGAGAAATCTCACAATGTAAAATTACTGGATCATATATGTTTTTTTTTCGGTTACAGTTCGTGTTATGTTATGATTGCCTTAGGGGTCAATGTGATTAGGGCACATCCTTCTGTAATAGATTAATGAATGGAACATCAATGGTCACTTCAGAAAATGTCACAGTGATGACATGCTACATTTGAGCTCAAAGACAAGCGCACAAAGGATGTGCAGATCAACAGGAAATCTTTCATTCACAAACTCACAAAGAAAACAAAGAGAGACGGAGCCCTGATCCACTTAGTAAGTCACAGCGCCGGGAAATGAATGCAGTGAATGCTCACACACTTCTACAGATCAGTCTGAACAGTTTCCGACTATGGAGCCAAACAAAGACGCTGCCAAGTTCTTAGCAACGTCACAGACAAAACACCACATCACATAAAAGCATAAAAAAGAACACAAATATCATCAAATCTGTATGATTTATTTTGCATCAGTTGAACCCAGAAATACAGTCATGGTACGTTCACATGCGGTAATTTTGGCGCACATTTCGCTTTGTATTTGCACTCTAAAATGGGCGCCTAAATTACGGTAATCCATAGTTTTCATATGAGAACTATGGATTACACCTCCTCTCACCGCTAGTACAATACGATCGTATTGTACGCGCGGGGAGATAATGCATGTCTATGGTACCGCCCCCCCCCCCATGCCGTGGGAGTATGCGCTGATCAACGCGAGCTCCCGAGACACACGATGTACTGCGGCACGTACTGTACGCGCCGCAGTACATCGTGTGAAAATACCCTCAGTGTTGTAATGAAATTCCTTGGGTCCACCAGATTAAATTATAAGAGCCCACCCTCTATTTATACAGGACATTTGCTTTAATGTAATCACTGCACATGATATTGATAGGATATGCCATCAATGTTTGATAGGTGTGGCTCTCACCTGTGGGAACTACACCTATCTTGAGAATGGTCCCCAAAACCTCTCCATCTTGAATGGCGATAGTGATCAAAACTTTCCCATTGATTTGAGCCGAGCGCCAATCAAACATTGATGGCATTTTAGTATGCCATCAATGTTTTTTGGTAGGAAAACCCCTTTAACAGGATATCTGATGACTGGTTTTAATGGAGTTTTGCCACAAAGTAAAATTGATGGTGGAAGTTTGAAAATTAAATAGTAAACATTTTCACCATTCATCATTATTAAAAATTCTGCACCGTTTTTGTTTTAGTTGCTCCTTTAGTAATCCATTGTTTACAGCTCATCTCCAGGGGATACGACCAGGGCTAAGAGCTCCTCAGTCCTGGTCGCACATGCTCAGACATCACCTCTCTTCTCAGGCAGCTACTGAGTATTCAAACCCCGGGTGCTGTCATTCTACTCCTAGTTAGTAATTAGTCAAACACTGCAAATAAAAAAAAAGAAACCTCAATCAGGTCTGTGCATTGATAAAGAGGAAAAAAAATCTACAGGTTAAGTTCCTGCAGGGATTTGAACCAAGGACCCTTGTGCTGTAAAGCAAAAATGTTACCTCTGAGCTACAATGTAGCTACTTACAATTCTATACATAAACAGACCTTTCTTTCACTAGAGAGAGAAAAGGCCTGGAGATGTCATCCTGCTGAATCACATTATATGCAATTCACACAAATCACACAGGCTGAAGAGCCGAATGCAGGAGGTATGAAATGAGATTGTGGCAAAACCCCTTTAAGGACAGCTCTTGCTAGATCTTTGGAGCCCTGAAATATTACATGTACATAATTATGTCAAAGCTTGGGCCCACCAGAGAATCCTTTGGTACCATGGTGGACCAATTGGACCTTGGACACAGAATCTAAATATAGCACTTGGCTATCATCCTCGGTCCTGTAGACTATACATTGAATATAAGTGTGGATGCTTGACAACGACTTCTTTCAAACGCTTTTGCATGTAGATTATACAGCGAGATTAAGTGGGAGAAAAAAAGCTCCCGTTCTCATAAACAATGGGATTCTCAGTGGTGGCACCCGCAAAAAATCATACAATGTTCATTTTGGAGAAACGTCTTTAAAGGTTTTTGCCACAATCTAATGTATTTAATTAATTTTCTAAATATATGTGATTAAAAAAAAGTGAAGCCTCTGAGAGCTACAGGCTTGCTTAGATACCCCTACTTTCTTGACTGCTTATATTAGCTATGACCAGGAGCTGATCTGGCAAGCTTGCGTTGTTTGACCAGGAGATGATCTGGCAAGCTCCTGGCCGTGCTTGCGCTGTTTGCCCTTCTTATCTGATGGCAGGACACAGGAACGAGCTTTGAAGGGAGGGGGAGAAAAAAAAGCAGTGTTACTGGGCATCTGCACTCGCTTTGCTTCTGTGTCAGAGCCTGTGTCTGCTGTATAGAGAATCCACTCGTCGTAATGTAATTATCTGAGTAAACATGCAGACGCTCCCTGCTCAGCCCTCCTCCGCTCCCATTGTCTGTAGTCAGTGAACGCTGCCTGCTCGGAGCTTATCTTTACTCCTGAGCAGATAAGAGGGAGAAAACAAAACCCGTATAGCTTGTGCACAATACAGTTATCCTCTATGGTTTAGTCAAACATGTTTACTCAACTACAGAGACTTAATATCACCCTTGAGAGCGTGCATGGGTGGTGGAGCGATGACATCACTGAGGAGGTACTTGTTTTTTTAAACACAGAAACAAAACGCCCCTTTTTTCAAGGCTCAAGAGGGGAGTATCAGCCTGTTAGGGGAGGAAATCACTTCTTGGTAAAACACCATTAACTGTAGGTGTTAGGAGGTGATTTGAAGCTCTATATCATAAAAACTTGACTTGACAAAATCAAGTGGGCATGGATGGATTTTTTGGGTAAATGGCCACTTAGTCACTCACATTCTGGTCAAACCTGGTACCTGGCATGTTGTTATACATGAGAACACAGTTCATCATGCACCTTTTGCTTTGTCTTTAGCCCTGTATCTTCCAAAAACAGAAAAAAAAAATATGGATCCAAACTTTATAGTTTTGATGTGATTTCTTGTGGTGCAGACATAAGAATTATTGCTGTTATTATTGCCATTATTATTATACATACAGTAAAAGAGGATAATACATATTAATAGAAAACGTAGAGTCATTGTCGTCTATGTAGTCTTTCAATATTGTATTTAGGAATTATGAATAATTTTTTTTCTCTTAAGCAGGTATTGGATGATCTGACATTAGAGGGACCATAGTGCCTGTCACAAAATTTTTATTGAATAGAATATAAATTTGCATTGGTATGAAACATAAATCTACATAATAATGCAGAATTAAGTGCCATTCAGGTCCTATGAAAAAAAAAAAAGATTTTCAATTCCCTGCTATTAGTGCCTGGCACCCCGCTTTTATTACTTGCATAGGAAAACGAGATCAGTCAGAAATGGCTGAATAGGAATCAAAAGGGCTCCACAATAGAGTACAGCTCGGAGACTTACAGTTGAAGCCAGAAGTTTATATACACTATATAATAAGACACATATACATGTTTTTCTCACTATCTGACATGAAATCAGAATAAACCTTACCCGTTGTAGGTCAATTAGGAACCAAAATTATTTATACAGGCAGTCCCCGGGTTACATACTGGTTAGGGACTCTAGGTTCGTTCTTTCGTTGAATTTGTATGTAAGTTGGAACCAATATATTTAGTACATGTGTGGTGTATATGTATGGTGTATATGTATGGTGTGTAATTATAGGCAGGTATATGTCCCCCATAGCAGGTATAGGCAGGTATAGGTCCCTCATAGCAGGCATAGGCAGGTATAGGTCCCCCATAGCAGGTATATGTCCCCCATAGCAGGTATATGTCGCCTCAGAGGCAGGTATAGGTCACTCATAGCAGGTATAGGTCCCCCATAGCAGGTATATGTCCCCCATAGCAGGTATAGGCAGGTGTGTGTCCCCTCAGAGGCAGGTATAGGTCCCTCATCAAGCATAGCAGGTATATGGTCCCCCATAGCAGTATATGTCCCCCATAGCAGTATAGGCAGGTATGTGTCCCCCATAGGCAGGTATAGTCCATCATAGCAGAGCCATAGGCAGTTATATGTCCCCCATAGCAGGTATATGTCCCCCATAGCAGGTATAGGCAGATATAGGTCCCCCATAGCAGGTATAGGCAGGTATATGTCCCCCATAGGTAGTTATGTCCCAATAGGCAGTTATGTCCCCCATAGGCAGTTATGCCCCCCGTAGGTAGGTATAGATAGGGCTTATTTAAAAAATCAAACACAGATACTCACCACAGTCCCCCACTGCTCACCTCAGGCTCCGTCTTCCTGCACAGGCCGGTGATGTCACAAGGAAATGGGTCTTCCAAATGGACAGTGAACAGAGTATACTGCCAAACTGGTTACAACGTGGCTTAAGGAGAACCGAGTCAACGTTCTGGAGTGACCATCACAAAGCCCTGATCTTAATCCATTGAAATTTTGAACAAAGCTGAAAAGGCAGGTTGCAGCAAGGCGACCTCCAAACATGGCTCAGTTTACACAGTTCTGTCAGGAGGAATAGGCCAAAATTTCCTACCAACTATTTGAGAAGCTTGTGGACGGATATCCAAAACATGTGACCCGAGTCATACAGTTTAAGGGCAATGCTACCTAATACTAATGAAATGTATGGAAACTTTTGACTTTGCAGAAAGTAATAAAAATGCCTTAAAAATTCATCTCTCATTATTCTGGCATTTGGCAAATATAAATCATTTTAGGGCGACATGTATGAATTCGAATGCATACTTTTTTTTTTTACTTGGCGCTGACACCACAGTTCTAAATAGATATAGAAGAGTGTAGAATACGACAGATTTTTGGCGCATTACATAGAGCTTAGTGCGCCAAGTTTGGCACATTACACTCTATGCCCATACAAAGTTTGGCACATTAAGCTCTATGTAATGCGCCAAAATTCTGTCGTATTCTACACTCTTCTATATCTATTTAGAACTGTGGTGTCGGCGCCAAGTAAAAAAAAAAGTACGCATTCGAATTCATAAATGTCGCCCTTAGTTCCTAATTGACCTAAAACAGGGAAGGTTTATTCTGATTTCATGTCAGATAGTGATAAAAACCTGCAGATGGGGCTTTTTATATAGTGTATATCTGAGAGCAGATAACACAAAAGCCAACTCAGGGGAGTGTTTACTGGCTTTTTGTGTTGGCTTTTAATGTAATATATCCTGAAACTCTGTTGCAGTGAGAGCTGTAGTTTTGCATCAGATGTAGAATCACCTGTCTGCACCGGGGCCCCATACACAGTAGGGTTAGCAGAGGTGCAGTGACATCCGTCTGCTCCGGGGTCCCATACACAGTAGGGTTAGCAGAGGTGCAGTGACATCCGTCTGCTCCGGGCCCCATACACAGTAGGGTTAGCAGAGGTGCAGTGACATCCGTCTGCTCCGAAGCCCCATACACAGTAGGGTTAGCAGAGGTGCAGTGACATCCGTCTGCTCCGGAACCCCATACACAGTAGGGTTAGCAGAGGTGCAGTGACATTCATCTGCGCCGGGGCCCCATACACAGTAGGGTTAGCAGAGGTGCAGTGACATCCGTCTGCTCTGAAGCCCCATACACAGTAGGGTTAGCAGAGGTGCCGTGACCTCCGTCTGCTCCGGGCTCCATACACAGTAGGGTTAGCAGAGGTGCAGTGACATCCGTCTGCTCTGGGGCCCCATACAAAGTAGGGTTAGCAGAGGTGCAGTGACATCCGTCTGCTCCGGGGCCATATACACAGTAGGGTTAGCAGAGGTGCAGTGACATCTGTCTGCTCCAGGTCCCATACACAGTAGGGTTAGCAGAGGTGCAGTGACATCCGTCTGCTCCGGGCTCCATACACAGTAGAGTTAGCAGAGGTGCAGTGACATCCGTCTGCTCTGGGGCCCCATACACAGTAGGGTTAGCAGAGGTGCAGTGACATCCGTCTGCTCCGGGGCCCCATACACAGTAGGGTTAGCAGAGGTGCAGTGACATCCGTCTGCTCCGGGCTCCATACACAGTAGAGTCAGCAGAGGTGCAGTGACCTCCATCTGCTCCGGGGCCCATTCACAGTAGGGTTAGCAGAGGTGCAGTGACATCCGTCTGCTCCGAAGCCCCATACACAGTAGAGTTAGCAGAGGTGCAGTGACATCTGTCTGCTGCGGGGCCCCATACACAAAGGCGTTATAGCAAGAAGTGCATGTGAACATACCGTCTGCTCCGGGCCCCATACCGAGTAGGGTTACATGAAGGTGCAGTGAGACACTCCCGGTCGTGCTTCCGGTTTGATCCCATAGACAGTAGGTTTAGCAGAGGAGTGCAGTGACATCCGACTGCCTCTGGGGCCCCCTACACATAGGGTAACAGGAGTGTGGCAGTGACATCCGTCTGTCATCCGGTCCCCATACACATAGAGATTATCAGAAGGTGCGTAACATCCTCTGCTCCTAGGGCCCCCATACACATTAGGGTGACAGAGGTGCAGATGGACAGCCTGTGCTGCTCCAGATCCCATACACAGTAGGGTTAGCTAGTAGGTGCAGTGACATTGTAGTCTATGTCTCACGATAGGCCCCATAGCGAGTAAGGTTACAGAGGTGCAGGTATGACCGCTCGATCTTCCACCGGGCGTAGACCCATACGAGTAGGGATTAGCAGACGTTGCAGTACATCCCATCTGCTACAGTCATGGACCTATAACACAGTAGGAGGTTAAGCAGAGTTGCAGTGACATCCGTCCTTGCTCACAGGGTTCCCATACACAGTAGGGTTGCAGAGGTGCAGCGACATCTGTCTTGTTCCGGGGCCACCATAGCACAGGTAGAGTGTATACAGAGGATGTCGGTGACCATCCGCTTCTCCCCGGGCGAGCCCACATACACAGTAGGGTTAGCAGAGGTGGCATGAGACATCTGATGTTTAGCTCACCTCAAGCTCCGTCTTCCTGTCACAGGCCGGTGAAGTCAAAAGGAAATGGGTCTTCCAAATGGACAGTAGAACGGGAGAGCATACTGCCTAACTGGTTAACAAAGATGGCATTAAGGAGAAAAACCGAGTCAAAGTTCTGGAATGACCATCACAAGCGCCTGAACCTCAATCCCTATGGAAATTCTGGACAATAGCTGAAAAGGGGCCCCCATACGACAGTCGGGTTAGGCAGAGGTGCAGTGACCATCTCCGACTGACTCTGGGGCCCCATACAACCCGCTAAGGTTAGCAAAGTTGTGAGAGCAGGTGACCGCCTGTCTGCTCCGGCGGACCCAACCAGTAAGGTTATCAAGGTGCTGTACATCCCATGTCTGCTCCAGGGCCCTATACACAGTAGGTTAGCAGAGGTGTAAAAATAAAAAACAAGTGACATCCATCCCGTCTTAGCGCTACCAGTGGTCCCAATATCACAGAAGGTTTAAGCAGAGGTTGCAGTGACATCCGTCTACTCTAGATGGCTCGCGAAACACAGTATAGGGTTAGACAATGTGCCGTTGACAGAACCCGCTCTCCAGGGCCCCATAACCATAGGGTTAGCAGGAAGTGCAGTGGACTAATACTGCTTCCGGGCCCCATACACAGACGGGGTTAGCAAGGGTGCAGGGACATCTGTCTGCTCCGGGTCCCATTCACAAAGAAGGGTTAGCAGAGGTGCCAGTGAACATCTGTCTTGCTCCGGGACCCATAACACTGTAGGTGTTTAGGTTGAGGTGCAGTCTGACATCCGGTCTGCTCCAGGCCCCATCTACACATATGGAGTTAGACAGAGGTGCTGTGACATCCGTCTGCTTCGGGAACCTGACCAATAGCACAGTAGGGTTACAAGGTAGACAGTGACATCCCTACTAGCACTCGGACCAACCATAGCTGAAATTGGAGATTAGGGTTTAGCAGAGGTTGCAGATGACATCCCTCTGTCAACCGGTGCCCCATACCAGTAGGGTTATGCAGAGGTGCAGTGACATCGCGTCTGACTCTGATCTCCATACACAGTAGGTGGTTAGCATAAGATCCATGACATAAGTCTGCTCCAGGGTCCCCATACAACAATTAGGGTTAGCAGTATGTCAGTGACATCCGTGCAACGTCCGGTACCCATACAAGTAGGGTTAGTCAGAGGTGCAGTGACATCCGTACTGTCACCAGGGCCCCATACAACAGTAGGTTAGGAAAGGTTGCAGATGACATCTGTCCATAGCTGCCGTGGGTACCCATACCAGTATGGGTTAGCAGAGAATGCAGTAACATCCCGACTGCTCCGGGCCCAATACATAAGTAGGGTTAGCAGAGTGAGTAAACATTCCGTCTTGCTCCGGGCCCCATACACCGTAGGGTTAGCAATGAGGTGCAGTAACATCCGACTGCTGACCTGGCCCCATACACTAAATAGAGGGGTTAAAGCAGAGGTGCAGAGAGACATCCTGTACAGCCCCGGGGCCTGACCATATGACAGTAGTGATGTTTTCAGAGGTGCAGTGACATGTTTCTGCACCGGGGCCGGTCCATATTGCATTAGGGTTAGCAGAGGTGCAGGGGTCACATCTGACTGCTCCGGCGGCCTAGCCATACACAGTAGAGGTTAGCAGAGTGCTGCAACATCTGTCTGCTCGTGGACCCCATAACACAGTAGGGTTAGCAGAGAAGCAAGTGAACGAAACCGTGCTAGCCTCCGGGGCTTTCCATGCACAGTACTGTTAGCAAAGAGGTGCAGAATGACATCCGTATATGTCTCGGGTCCCATACACAGAAGGTAAGCAGCGGTGCAAGTGACATCCGTCTCTCCGGTCGCCCCATACACCCAGAAGGGTTTTAGTCATAGGTGCAGTGACATCTCCGTCTGCTCCGATGCCCCCATACACAAGTAGGGTTAGCAGAAGTGCAGTGACATCCAGTCTTCTCTCCGGGGGCCCCATACACAGTTAGGTGTTAGTCAGAGGTTGCAGTGACATCTGTCTTCTTCCGGGCCCCATACACATGAGGGTTTAGCAGAAGGTTGCGAGCGAACATCCGTCTGCTCTGGGGCCGCCAAAAGCACAGTCAGAGGTTAGCAGAGGTCATTGAACTTCCGATCTGTCTCCGGGCCCCATACACAGTTAGAGGTTAGCTAGAGGTGAGCCAGGCGACATTCCTCTGCTACCTGGGGCCCAAAACACCAGTAGGGATAGCAGAGAGTGCAGTGACATCTGTCGGCTTCCGGGTACCCCATACACAGTAGAGGGTTAGAAGCAGAGGTGCAGTAGAGACATCAGTCTTTGCGGGGCCACCATGCACTGTAGGGTTAGCAGAGGTGCAGTGACATCCGTCCTGCTCTGTCAGAGGCCCCATACACAGTAGGGTAAGCAGATGGTGTCAGTGACATCCATCTGAGCTCCCGGGCCCCAAATTGACACAGTAGAGTTACAGAGGTGCAGTGACAACCATCTGCTCCCGGGCCCCATACACACGTAGGGTTAAAAAGCAAGGTGCAGTGAACATCCCATCTGGCTCCCGGCCCATACACAGTAGGGATAGCAGATGTGCAGTACATTCCAACTGCTCAGGGCCCATAGCACACAGAAGGTTAGCAGAGGTGCAGTGAGCAGCCCGTCTGCCTCCAGAGGCCCCATCACAGTATTGTTAGCAGAGGTGGCAGTGACATCCCGTCTGCTGCCGGCTTCGGCCCCATAACACAGTAGGGTTAGCAGAGGTGCGTGACGTCCGTCTGTTCTCTCGGGGCCCTACACTAGTAGGGTTTAGCAGAGGGTGCCGTGACCTCCGTCCATGCCCAGGGCTACTATAACACAGTAGTGGGTAGCAGAGGATGCAAGTTGACATCTGTCGCTCCGGGCCCATACACAGTAGGGTAGCAGAGATGCAGGGACATCTGTCTGCTCCGGGAGCCCCAATACACAGTAGGGTTAGCAGAGGTCAGGACATCTGTACTGCTCTGGGAGCTCCATACACAGCTAGGAGTTAGCAAAGAGTGCAGTGACATCCGACTCTATCCGGGGGCCCCATGCACCTAGTAGGTTAGGAGAGTGCAGTGACCACCCGTTCTGCTCCGTGCCCCATACTACAGTATGTTAGCCAGAGGTAGCAGTGACATCGCGCCTGCTCCATGCCCCAACACACGTATGGTTAGCATAGGTGCAGTGACATCCGTATCTGCTCCGGGGCCCCAACCAGTAGAGGTTTAGCAGAGGTGCAGTGACATCACGTAGACTGCCCATGGGCCCCTATACACAGTAGGGGTATCAGAGGTTGCATGACATCCGTCCTATGCCTCCAGGGACCCCATACACAGTAGGGTTAGCAGAGGTGCAGTGTACAGCCGTCTGACTGCCAGGGCCCCATACACAGATAGTGAGTTAGCAGAGGTGCATAGTGACATCCGCTATTGAGCTCCGGGGCCCCATCACACAGTAGGTATTAGCAGAGGTGCAGTGGACATCTGTCTGCACAGGGCTTCCATACACAGTAGGTTAGCAGAGAGGTGCGAAAAGTGTACATCCGTCTCTCCATAGCGTCCCCATAATACAGTAGGTTAGCAAAGGAGCCGTGACATCCGTCCCCTGACTCCAGATGGCCCCATACAACAGTAGTGGTTATGCAGAGGTGCAAGAGAAATCCGCCTCTCCGAGGCCACCATACACAGTAGGGTTAGCAAGATGCAGTGACATGTGTCTGCTCCAGGCCCCCATCACACAGTAGGGTTCTTAGCAGAGGTTGCGCAGTGACAGTCATACCGTCCAGCTCCAGGGACCCACATTACACCAGTAGGTTAGCAGAGGTTGCAGTGACCTCCGAGAACTGCTCCGTGGGGCCCCATCACACAGATAGGGTGAACAGAGAGGGCAGATATAACATGTCCAGCAACCGCGAGGCCCCATACATCAGTATGGGATAGCAGAGATGCAAGTGACATCCGTCTGCTAGCCAGGGCCCCATAGCACACAGCTAGGGTTAGCAGTAGGTTGCATGACATCCGCGCTGCATCTGGGGGCACACCATACACAGTCTAGGGTTAAGCAGAGGTGCAGTGAGACATCCTGTCTCATCCAGTGGCCCAACACAGTATGGTTAGAGCAGAGGTGCAGTGAACATCCGTCAGCTCCAGAGTACCCATACACAGAATAGGGTTATGCAGAGGTGGCAGTGACATCCGTCTGCGCTCCATGGGCCCCATCACAGTTGAGGTTAGCAGAGGTGCAGTGCACATCCGTCTGCTCCAGGGGCCCATACACAGTAGGGTTTAGCAGAGGTGCAGTGACATATCCGTCCAGCTCCAGGCCCCATACCACAGGTATTGGTTAGCAGAGGTGCAGCGCCTCTGTACTGCCTCTGGGGCTTCATACACAGTAGGGTTAGCAGAGGGCAGTGACATCCGTTCTGATCCTCGGGGCGGCCCCATTACCCTGTTAGTGGTATAGCAGAGATAGCAGTGACATCCGTCCTCTGCTACCAGGGTCCCCATATGCAGTAGAGTATTACTACAGTTTGTTAGATACATATGTCTGTCTCCCCCTGGACCAATCGGTTGTGGAGGGCTCATCGCTATAGTGTCAGTCCCGCCTTGCACCTTTATGACCGACTTTCACCTCTGACATTGATAGCTTGTTTCTAGATCCCGTACTCAATCCGTGGTGCAATCTGTGCACTCACAATACACTTTCACTACATCAGCATGCGAACAGTTCACAAACTGCGCTTTGTCGAAAATACTAACATCCCTGGCCCAAAACCCATCAATCCTCCCAATTTGCAACTCTGACAAATTACCTTTTACCCATGACAGCAATGAGGGATATGTGTGCAGACAGCCTATCACACACCCTATATACCCACCAAGCCAGTGCCCCACCCGTGACCTTCTTCTTGAGCTACTCGCTGCCCATGTTGAAAGTAGGAAGTGGTCATAATAATGTGACTCGACTATGTATTGTCAGTGTGAAGATACTGGATGAAATCTAGTTAATGAAAAATCGGAATATTTTTGAATATTCCTTTTTTTTTTATCCCACATTGATAGTTTTACCCTTGATAGTACTTTAAATGTTACCTACAAGTTATGGAGATGTACATTAAGATAGAGGTTCAGTTCTAGCCCACTGTACCACAAACGGCCTAATCCTAATTAATCTCCTCCATGTATAAGTCAAGGTGGCTTTTTAAAGGAATCCAATATGCTTATGTTAATGCACGCTGGGTTTTTTTTAAAGTCGTGAATCTGTGACTAAGCCGGTGTATAAATCAGCTTCATTCATTCCCATCAAACATCAGAATAATGAAATCCACTCCCTGTAAGAGCTACAATATGTCTGCCTGTTTCTATGCATGCAAATGATGCTTCTACACACTCTCTCTAAATTCTGCACGTCAACAGCAACGATGATGCTGCCTAATGACATTTCCACGACAGGATCTGCTCAAATTGTGCTGTCTGCCCATAGTGTATCCGGCGTGCCTATCTCTGCTATGCCAGCCCTGCTTGAAACATTTACTTTAATTAATTAGCATATTTATAAGCAGCAGCAGTCTGGGAAGAGCAGATAGCAATATATACCAGCGGTAGCAGAGTGCTATTAATATATAACCAGGCCGGAGTCTTTTCTTCTGCAGTAATGAGTTCCCCTTTGATTTTCTGCCTCTTCTGTAATATCTGCATACTCTGAATTACTGACATAAGATATACATATTCCGCAATGGTGTGCGTCTATGTGATCGATCGAGCGAGGGATCTATGGATCAGTCGATCTATGCCTTTAAAGGTAATATCCACATACAATGTTTTGAAGTACTGACATACGATATAAAAATTCGGCGAAAGTGAGTGTCCGACCAATCAATTGATCACGGTTATGTGAGTATATACTCGAGTATAAGCTGAGGCACCTACTTTTGCCACAAAAACTTATTGACTACAGTAGTAATAAGCCTAAGGAGGAAAATGCAGCGTCTACTGGTAATTTCAAAAATAAAAATGATACCAAAAAAACTACATAAGACAGTTTATGTCCCCCATAGGCAGGTATAAGCAGGTGAACTGTCCCATAGACAGGTTATAGGATGGTTTATGTCCCCATAGGCAGGTTATAAGCAGGTATATGTTCGCATAGACAGGTTATAGGCAGGTTTATGTCCCCATAGGCAGGTTATAAGCAGGTATATGTTCCCATAGACAGGTTATAGGCAGGTTTATGTCCCCATAGGCAGGTTATAACAGGTATAATGTTCCCATAGACAGGTTATAGGCACGCTTAATGACCCCCATAGCAGTTATAATCAGTATATGTTCCCATAGACAGGTTATAGGCAGGTTTATGTCCCCATAGGCAGGTTATAAGCAGGTATATGTTCGCATAGACAGGTTATAGGCAGGTTTATTTCCCCATAGGCAGGTTATAAGCAGGTATATGTTCCCAAAACAGTTTATATGCTTGTTTATGTCCCCATAATGCAGGTTAAAAGCATGTATATGTTCCATAGACAGGTTATAGGGCAGGTTTATGTCCCCATAGACAGCCCAGGTTTATAAGCAGGAGTATAAAAAATGTTCCCATAGACAGGTTATGGCAGGTTTATAGTCCCCATAGCAGGTTATAAGACAGAATATGTTCGCATAGACAGGTTATAGGCAGGTTTATGTCCCCATAGGCAGGTTATAGGCACAGGCGGCGTTATGTCATCAGGCTCCACACTGTCTGTACCGGGAAACTTCGGGGGGTCCACAATTCTGCCGCCATCCGGAGTCCACTGTGGAGCAGGGAGCACTTGCTCTCTGCAGTGGTATCTTCACCTGTATGTGCTCCCAGAGGAGTTGCATACAGGGGAAGACATCGCCGACAGTGCCTGGGTCAGGAAGAAGCCATTACTCCAAAAGAAACATAGAAAAGCTAAATTAATGTTTGCAAATGCACAGAGGAACAGAGACCTACATTTTTGGAATAAGAAATGTCCCAGTGGATTGATGAAACTAAAATATACTGTGGCCATAATACCATTTGTTACATTTTGGAGGAACACGGGTCGGAGCTTGGAAGCCTAAAGAAACACTATCCCAATGTGAAACGGGGGGCGGCAGCATCATGTTTGCAGCTATTTTTCCTGCAGAGGGACTGCGCCTTCACAAAAATACAACGGACAACATGAGTAGATAGAAGATTATGTGGCAATACTGAAGCAACCTCTCAGCCAGGACGTTAAAGCTTGGGCAGAAATGGGTCTTCCACATGGACAATGACCCAAAATTCCCACCAACTATTGTGAGAAGCTTGTGGAAGGATATCCAAAATTATGACCCAAGACATGACAGTTTAAGGGCAATGCTACCCAAAAACTGATGAAATGTATGGAAAACTTTGATTTTGCAGAAGTAACAAAAAATGCTAAGTAATAACCCCTTTAACTTATAGCGACCATCGAGTCAGCATAACTAAGATGAGACACAGTGAGGAGATCGCTCCTCCTCTTCTCTGATCGGGCGGCAGCAGCGCACGGAACGGGCCGATCCGTGCAGCACCTGCCCTCTGACAGACAGCACGGAGGGCACAGAATTGCCTTCCGGGTTGTCTGTACCCTCACAATGCCCGGCCGTGCCCTGTGGGCATGTCCCGGCATCGTGACTGACAGTTTTCATAAGGAAACCAGTGCACAGCAACAAGCCTGTGCATTATTCCTATTGAATGCAGATCCTAAAGATCTCCATTCAAATCCCCTATGGGGACAAGTAAAAGAAAAAGATGTTGAAAAAGGTTAAAATAAAAGTAAAAAAAAGTTAACACAAGTATAACAAAAACAGCGAAAAAATAAAATAAAAAACACGTACAACCGCCCTTTTTCCCCTTTACAAACGCCAATCGCCTCAAAAAAGATCAAAAATAAATAAAGTACTCCGTATTTGGTAACACCGCGTGCGTAACACCTGCCCAATAAATCTGCATGTTAATTTACATACCCGACGGCTAATCCGTAAAAAAAACAAAAATAAAAAACTATCTACGGGAATTTAGATTTTTTGTTCATCAGAGCCGCAGCACATAAAATGTAAAAAAAGAGATCAAAAACGCCTATAAACGCCAACGTAGTACAATGAAAAATGTCCATCATCCCGCAAAAAAAAAAAGTCCTAACAAAGCCCTGTATAAGGAAAAATAAAAAAAGTTATGGCTCGCAGAAAAAAGCGATGCAATAAATATGCTTTACACACTAAAAAAACAACTATTTTTTTTTATAAAGTACTTCAACAAAAATAAACTATACAAATTGGGGGTATACGCCATAAACGATTATCGACCCACAAGTAAACCTAACTTATTACGGATACTGTACAGTGAGCGCTGTTAAAAAAAAAATAAAAAACACTACTAGTATTGCAGTATTTTCTTCACTGCTGCCATCAAAAACTGGATTTAAAACTGAATCAAAAATCTTGTCCCCCCAAAAAGATACCAATAAAAAAGTCAACTACATCCCGCAGAAAAAAAAAAAGCCTATATACAGCACCATACACAGAAAAATAAACAAGTTAATGCTCTCAGACATGGCGATGGCAAAATGTGTTTTCCAATTTGAATAAGTGTTTTATTGTAATAAAAGCAGTAAAAAATAAAAAAATATACAAATGGTATTCTGTAATCGTATTGACCAGCTGAGTAAAACTAGCATGTCATATCTAAACGCATAGTTACCGCTATAAAAAATAAAAATAAAAAACACTACCAGGATTGGCTTGTAATTTTGTTCAAAAACCCTCACAAAAACCTTAATAAAAAAGTGCACAGT